>PNEQ01126733.1:0-12464 GCA_003012365.1 Medauroidea extradentata | reverse complement strand
GCTTGTCTGATGACTCAGTGTGTGTTGTTTCTACTACTTGGACAATGTAGTGTGTGTGGGCTTTGTCTGATGACTCAGTGTGTGTTGTTTCTACTACTTGGACAATGTAGTGTGTGTGGGCTTGTGTAATGACTCAGTGTGTGTTGTTTCTACTACTAGGGCAATGTAGTGTGTTTGAGCTTGTCTGATGACTCAGTGTGTGTTGTTTCTACTACTTGGACAATGTAGTGTGTGTGTGTGTGGGCTTGTCTGATGACTCAGTGTGTGTTGTTTCTACTACTAGGGCAATGTAGTATGTGTGGGCTTTGTCTGATGACTCAGTGTGTGTTTTTTCTACTGCTTGGGCATTGTATGCTGAGGAATGGTTTTTTTTTTTTTAATTTACAGAAAATAAGTAAAGCAAGTCTAATTTGTTAACAGCTATACTATCTACACCAAAATGTCTGTATGCCACTAATAATCACTATTAAATAGATTTGTCTCTAAATGTCGCCAGTATGTTACATGTTTATAGTAAAAAAAATTGCAATGTACTTATATATTATAACATCTAAATAATAAATCCTCACTCATCTGTACAAGTTCTCTGTACATAAATGTCTCTAACCACTCACAAATGGTAAACTGTATGTGCTAGCTTTGAAAACCTCGATGGTCCTCTTGATGTCCCAGAACAACCTAACAGTTTATAGGTTTTGTTTAGTGAGGATGTTGTGCCTTTCTGTGTCACTAGTAGTCAATCAACCCTTTTCAGGGATGAAAAGAATTTGGCGTCTTTAGTTATAGAAAAGTGAATTTTGCCTCTGCGATTTGAAGCAAGCCATTTGACATTTTTAAGTACTGTGACGGGAAGGTGTCCCCGCTATGTTGAAACTAAAAAAATAAAAGGATACATTAGACAGACTTGAAATGTGTCTGGCTGTGGCCCAAATTTGCAATGTACAAATCAGTTAAGTGTGATTAACGTACCACCCATAGTCAGCATCCAGTGTGGGAAGCCATGTAAGCTTCTTCCTTTATATTTTGTTAATACAGAAAGTGGATTTACTGTGTGTTAATTTTGTATCTGCAACTTTACATTTCTTTACTCATGAATTGTGCTGCATTTTTTCAACTGACTTCTTCTGATCCTGGCTACATTTCAAATGAACTGTACATTTTGTAATAAGAACTGTAATTGTAATATAAAACCTAGAAATTAATGGCCAATAATAGTTTCCTACAGTTTCTGCATTTATTCAGAAATGACCCTTATGTCATTTTAAGTAATTCAGATCTGTGAGTAAAATAACTAAGTGCAAAATGTAAACACTCTCTAGCAACAATTTCAACATCATCAGATAGGGAGTTGAGTGCTGCAGGTCAGGTGATCTGTGTCTACCAGCCATAACCTTGCTTTTTACATTACTGGGTTATCGTCGCAGGATCACAGTGCTCCAGGAGTATTGGTGTATGTCAGGCTTTATAGTTAGATATATATTGAAGGTCTGAGGTATTTCACTAGCCGCTGCATAGAAATAGGTGTTTATTATAGACATAATTATTTTTTAATTTTATTATGTGTTGTGCATGCCTCTTAGCATAAAGAAAGGAGTCTACTGGAATGATTTAGTAAAATCCTAGTAAATAAAATTCAGAATGACTTCATCAGAAATATAACAGTGGCACAGTTTGATCATAAGATAGGCAGGAAAACAAAGAAAAACAAAAGAGAGTGCACAAATGCTTCATAACCTTCGAAAAGTTAGATTGGAAAATGAGAGAATATTTCAATTTGTTAATGGTCAAATACATTTGTTGGGGTATTAGTCATTGCTTTTATCAAAGAATATAGGATGTAGGATATTAAATTCAGAGCTGTTGGTGAAATGTCAACAAGTAAGAAGTAGTATTTATGTAAATATACCTTTAAAATTATAGTGATTCTCATTGTACAGATAGCTGAAATAGTATGGACTAAGAGAGACTTGTTAATGGACGACTTGAAATGAGGTCGAGCTCCAGTCTGGTATGGGATACAATTCGTATGACTGGATTTAGTTTCTTGGACTTACTCCCTTGCAAAATGAGTGACTGTCAAAGAAAACTAAACAAATAATAGAAAACCATAAATAAGCAGAGTATACTTTAGTCAGGAATATACATACAACGTGAAATTCCAAACTGAAATCTGGTCCAACAAAATAAGGAACAAACAGATAATAAATGAATATAATAACAAATAAAAATAAAAAATAAAAAAACCAAGTAACATGCAAACAACGATGAGATGAAACAAAAATGCAGTGGATATCAGACACAAAAAAAAAAAAACAACTAGTATCAGACACAAACAGAAAAGACAAACGACACAACGATGAGACAAAACAAAATACAGTAGTTTTCCAGACAGACAGTGTTGCGACGTTTCGGGAACTGGAATCTGTTACCATCATCAGGTAGACACAGGGTTCAGGAACTGATGAGGAGACCGGAAAACAGTGGGTTTATATAGGGTAAGCCCACTCATCCTGCTCAGCCAATGGGAGACGAGCTGTCTCCTGATTGGTCGTGCAGCATAGATTGACTTTGATTGGTTGTGATGGGTTGAGTGTGTGTTTTTGTTTTGTGCTGTAAAGTTGTTTCTCTCTTAATCAATGGGATCCACATATTTTTAAATTCAATACTCTGTTGACTGAAAATATTGCTATTGCTATCAATAAAGGCTGATTCTTTGATTTTTCTTTTAATTTTGTCAGTTTCCTGTGTAATTGGTTTTTAGTCTTCCCAAAGAATTTTGTGGCTATTTTCCCATGCATGTTCGGCCAGTCTAGATTTTGGGGTTACGCCTTTCTTGCAATTGTTTTTATGTTCTTTGATTCAGGTTGAACGAATTCTGCCAGTTTCACCAATGTACATATGACCACATTCACAGGGTATCAGATATACACAGTTGTGAGTTTGTAGTTCTTCAGTGACTGGTTTCACCAGCTCGTTCAACCCGAATCAAACAACATAAAAACAATTGCAAGAAAGGCAAAACCCAAAAATCTAGACTGGCCGAACGTGCATGGGAAAATAGCCATGAAATTCTTTAGGAAGACTCAAAACCACTTACACAGGAAACTGACAAAATTAAAAGAAAAATCAAAGAATCAACCTTTATTGATAGCAATAGCAATATTTTCTGTCAACAGAGTATTGAATTAAAAAATATGTGGATCCCATTGATTAAGAGAGAAACAACTTTACAGCACAAAACAAAAACACACACTCAACCCATCACAACCAATCAGAGTCAATCTATGCTGCACGACTAATCAGGAGACAGCTCGTCTCTCATTGGCTGAGCAGGATGGTTTTCCAGTCTCCTCATCAGTCGCACTCGTGTTCCTGAACCCTGTGTGTCTACCTGATGATGGCAACAGATTCCAGTTCCCGAAACGTAACACTGTCTGGAAAACTACTGTATTTTGTTTCATCTCATCGATGTGTCATTTGTCTTTTCTGTTTGTGTCTGATACTTGTTGTGTTTTGTTTCATCTCTTTGTTGTGTCGTTTTGTTATTTTTCTGTTTGTGTCTGATATTTACTGCATTTTTGTTTCATCTCATTGTTTGCATGCTACTTTGTTTTTTGATTTTTATTTGTTATTATTCACATTTATTATCTGTTGGTTCCTTGTTTTATTTGACCCGATTCCATTTTGGAATTTCATGTTGTGTGAGTATTATGTTGACTAAAGCATCATACTATGCTTATTTATGGTTTTATATTATTTATTTACTTTTCTTTGACAGTCACTCATTTCGCAGTGGAGTATGTCCAAGAAACTAAATCCAGTCACGTACTCCCATTGCACAGTTCTCTCAAAGATCATACAATTCCTGTCTCCATTGATACCGCAACCATTCATAACCTTCACACGGACGTTTTGGCTTCACATGTCCCGGATGATATGTATGTAAAGAAAATTGATTATTGTTTTGGAATTTACTGCTGTTTTAGGTAAACATTTATCTTATGCATTTGCGTATGTTAACCATGAAACTAAGGTTTTTTTTATGCTTATGTGCAAGTCTATGAGTAGACAAAATGTTTGGTTTCTGCCATCAGCAACTAACAAATCAGCCTGTTTGTAAACAATCTTCGTTTCCCACAGTATTCCCCCCCCCCCCCCTGTGGTGTGACGTTAGAGGGCATGTACCTCAAGTCGCCCATTGTTTTGATATTGTGGGTGCACCATGTAAACAAGTTTTAACCTACAAATTAACATAAAAACATCAATGCTGTTGATGGGGACTTTACTGTCATATTTTCTCAGAGTAGGTCATTAATCTACATGTTATTAGGTGTCTGATCTTACTTAAAACTGTTTTGTTGCAGATAATTAAACGTCAGTGTGCAGCTGTGTCAATGATGACATTGTTCGTGCTTGTTCTTGTGGTCAATGTATACTTTGTATACATCATTGTTGACGATGGTTCTCCTCACCTTGCTATCACCAACAGACTCTTGGTAAGCCTGGCAATTATTAATATTTGTTTCTGTATAAATTGCATAACCACTTTTTTTTGTTTAAAAAATAGAGTTTTGTCTCAAAAGTTTTGAGACTACATCTGTGTTGACGAGGAAAACCAATAATCTATAATGATGTAGCTACCTGCATTATATTGTTAGCCACTTGCGATGAGTGTTGTTATGACTTTGTACTTCCCAGGAATCATGAAATCACGTTCAGCAGTTTTTATTGTTTCATGTCTGAAATAATTTAGCCATACATTCAAAAGATAGTTCTATTTATTCTCACTATTCTGCTCTTATTTCTCAGTTTCAAAAAGTGCCTTAGATACCTCTGCATTACTAGAGCTTAAATTCCCTAAAACGCTCGCTGACGATTATGGCACAATACATGGTGGAAATTACAAAGAGAAATGACGGTGCCCACTATACACTCTTCCGGTCATGATGCACGCAGGCGGAAGAAAATATTGAGTAGAATATATTTTTTGGCTGAATCAAGGTTTTAAAAAAAAAAAAAAAAAAAAAAACCAGAAAGACCATATGTGCTGCCCACACATATTTTTAACTCACTTCATCTCAAAATGTAGGTGGCAACTCTCACGCACATCCATACTCTACAATATTCGCTCATCCTAAAAATGTCAGATGGATGCTATAATTCCTTCAACTAACATGACTTCCACGAGAAAACACGGTCACTGTCACAAACCGTCTGAAACCGGCCTGACCAAATACAAGCAGAAAACAAAGGAAAGCAAATTATAATGACTAAGATACTTAATCATTATATGCAGTAAGTAAAAACTCAAACTATTAAAGATAAATCACCTGTGCCTTTTTAACACTAGGTTCATTAACAAAATGGAAATTATTTTATATGTTTGCAAATAAAAATATTCGCTATGTGTGTTTCTTTCAAATTGAACAAATGCGTGAAGACGAAAATTAAACAATAAATACACAATGCAGTACATATGTGCTGTATTAGCACCTCCACATTACCCAACAATTATTTGGGAAAAATTCAGTTTTTTTTACATAAGTGGTTCTGCACAAAACCCTCTAAGATACACATAATCTTTATACCATAATATCAAACTATTAGACATAAAAAAATACAGGTTACTAGTTACAATGAATGCGTGTAACAAGAAACCTAAATGTTGACAGTAATCAGAAACTCCACTTGGATGCATTAACCAAGACTCAAATCACTAGCTTTAGGACCCGGAGCTCTTTCTGGTTAGCTAAACGTGCCCTTCACATGAAAAAATACTCATACGTACAACATTGCACTGATTTACAAGTTATCCTGTAACACAAAATGTGAATGAACAAAAATTAATATATGGCACACACAGCAGAAAATTACCAAGTCAGTTAACTAAATATTATTCTCAACAATTAAATTTTTCACACTTTCAACACATAGCTAAATTTGTAACTAAATTTAGCACAATTTTTTACTTCATTAAAAACTGTCTGATAGACCTACAATGTTGAAAGAAACATTCGGTTTATAGAACACTAGCAGTCTGCCTGTGGATTTGTAAAGGTGTATTACACATAGCAAATAATATTTACTTTAACTGAATGTCCTCTTTGTACATCACTCTAGTAGTGTTAGTTTGACCAAGCTGCTAGTTAAGCTGTGCTGCAGGCTAAATATCTATAGCAACCCATGCCAAAAGCAGCTCTAAGTCTGTCCCTACCACATATAGCGACTTCCTCTGGGTCTTATTTACTGTCACAGCAGAATATATCTTGAGAGGTGATAACTGTCTCTTAAATGTGAAAGGGTAATCTTAGTTTACTTGGTATGCCGACTGATTTCCTACGAGCACAACCATTGTGTCTGTGCCTTCAATTTTATTTATTTTTTTGGACCGTCGCGTCAGTGCACACGACATGCAAAAGTGCAGAAACATGTGTCGCCTTCCTCACGCAGTGCGGGAGTGAATAAATTATATATCTTACCTCATGTTGTGGACCAAATTATTCCACATTTATTGAGCCTAGAAAGCCATCATAACAGCAATGTGTTTAATTTCCAACATTAAAGTGCTAAACAACTTGTGAATGACGGAGTGATGCGTGTTGCCAACTTGACAACCTTGAGACGGCGCCGAGAGTGGCAAATTATTTTCATTAAAAATTTTTTCAATGCAAATTTTATTTCAAAGGGCATTGTGTGGTTTTTTATGCTAATTAATGCCAGCTTGGACTGAAAGAGACAGCTTAGCAAGATAACCAGAGCGAAAGCTCTCAATGTTCATTTTTGCATTTCAAAGTGAAAATTGGTAAACTCTTACAACTGTAGCACGTCAGTTACTACTCCACGATGGGCGTACAAAATGCAGGGAGTCACAAGTTGTGCAGACAAAAATGTGGTGTGTTGAAAACTCCAATGCCACACGTCCACAACTAGCTCAGCGACATCAACGCATAAAGGGCGTGGGTTCTCACAACATAGCAAGAGACGAGGAATGAATCCGCAGAACTTTCACAAATTTTTGGGGTTTATTAAATGAAATTACGTTCCAAATTTATACATTACTTAAACTCAGACTGCCAGAATGCACCCTTTTGAGCAAAACTAAGAAAAAAAATTACAGTTAACAAAACTATATGCCGGTGATCACAAGGAATTTATCAGTTCCTTGTAAAAGAAAAAACCCCGACTTCACAAATTATTTGAAACATTTTCGAAAAGTCATTACTAATTCATCAGAACCACCCGTTCACAGCATTTTACCAGCAGAACCCTATCAGTTCTGCCTCCATCGTCACTCAACTCCCGCACAACCGTCTCTGCTCATGCCATCTTGAACAAGACATAGCTGCCCTTCGTACGCAAGCTACCCACGCTGCCCGCGGCCATTACAGGAAACAATTTCAAATATTAAATTTTTACATAATTAAAAGAACCTTTTGAACTTGTGATATCTCCACATAATTACAAACATTAACATTTTAGTTTCCAAATCAATTATACACAAATATATTTAGTATTAACCGTGTTGCTAGGTGAAAGAAACATTAAATCTAAATTTGATGCGGCCAATCAGCAACAGTCTGTGATCTTATTGGTTGTAACCAAATATGGCGGCAAATTCTTAACATTCTTGTTTATAGGCCGGTTTTGCACTGAAATATAGCAACTTTTCCTGGAAACAATTACTTTAGATTGATGTCGCTGTCCTTTTCACATTTCAAGCTTTAACAATGAACCCATATAATTTCGTTAAATTAAAATGCAAACAAATTAAGGAAAAAGTACGTATTGAAAATTTACTAGATATAAACAGAATCATTAAAATTTTAAATAAATATCAACATAATTAAGAAAACTGTTATTCTTACTGTTAAATGAGTAATTTATAATTACCAAATTAAATGTTCCTTATTTTAAGAAAAATTATTTCACAGTTACAGAAAAGAAATTTACTATCTTAAATATGAATAAATATTCACTGGCGTGCTGGCTTTTAACAATTAAATTACAAATTGTTCTTAACAAAACTCTCAGACACCATTGTTAGAATGACCATGAGGTCTGTAAAATTAATCTGGAGTCTGGGCCTGGGCCACGGGACAAACCACCAAGTTAAATTTGTTTAGCAAACTAAATAATTTAATTTCCCAACTGGTTCGGCAGGAAATGAGGCTTGTCAACACAATACTTGAAATATACACAAAATATTACATACAATCACTTGATATATACACAAAAATTACATACAATCGTTTGAACAAAATTACCCAATCAAAATTAAGTTCAATGACAATATAGGACTACAACTTTGTAAGCACTATGAAACAAATTTGAACTCTCATCGACACTCTTGGTTAATCAATGCTTTCTTCACACGTATTGACAGTCCAGTGTTCAATTATTAAATAGCCTACCTTGTGTGATGTTCACATCATTCTCCAAAGTTATCAACAATAATCTTTTCAAATTATTGTCTAGGGTGACAGATTATCTCTTGTATTTCAAGATCAACATTTCTGAACATTAAAACAGACATTACTAACATTATCCAACATTTACAAAGCAAACACTAAAACATTACATCAACTATCATCATAGAATTACTTCCCAAATACAAATTAACCGTGGATGGTAGACTTCTCCCATTTACAATTAGTGGCAAAAAAAAATAAACACCATATTACACAAGATCAACACAATAAACAATGAGACGTGAATAAACAGCAACATACACTTTCAAATATCTGAACCTTT
Organism: Medauroidea extradentata; assembly: GCA_003012365.1. Taxonomy (NCBI): domain Eukaryota; kingdom Metazoa; phylum Arthropoda; class Insecta; order Phasmatodea; family Phasmatidae; genus Medauroidea; species Medauroidea extradentata. Next base: position 3,713 of record PNEQ01126733.1, on the reverse strand, counting down.
ATATGGTTTTAAAAGATACTGGTTATAAAAACCTTAAATTTCTCAAAAATAGATAGTCAAACCTGTGCCAATTCTCACATTTTTGTATATTTGATTATAAACACCTTTATCTTACTCAAAATATGAAGTAGCAAACTTGTGCCAATACCTACACAGTCTGTAACGTTTCGCTCTTGTACAAGTACCTGAGCTCCGTTCGTTACAACAAATGTAGCAGACCAGCGTACTAGCTCGGGGATAACCCAGCCAAAACAGGCAAGGTTATAAGCTGGAACATATCTCTTGATCGGTAGTCACGTAGTCTGGAATTTACTAGTAATAATTTTGTAGGGTATGTTATATTGTAGACCAAATTTTGAATTTCCGCAGTCACCGTCAGAATTTTAAAAGAAAAGGTTCGTCCCGAAATAATATACTTTACTATATTTCACTATTTCTGGTTTATTATATTACTGTATACATCTGCACAAAATACATTATTCCAGTCTTGGCACGGTAGATCCGATTCACAGAAAGTTATAAGCAGAAACACAGCATCACTATATCAGGCGTTAAAATTAGGCAAGATATTGGCACACTGTGAATACACGCGCGACGAAGAAGATGAGTAGCCATCCTGGCTCTCTGCACCTAGTGGCCTACATGCACGGGGGGAAAAGAAATTTGTAGAGTTCAAGCTTGCCCGAAAGAAACGTTAAAGAGAAGAGACCGCGGTGCTGCCCGTGCATGTTAAATTTCAACTCCCGAACATCACTTAATAAAATTCTTTGGGCCACAGTCCCGCGCACGTCTACTCTGGATCGCGTCACAACTTATTCTAAAACATGGCGGAGGCAGAACGTTCCAGAACGAAGGGCGAAGGGGCGCCACACACTGTGCTCTCATTGGCTGGTTCTCGGTGGCGTGACCTTCGTCATTCGTTCCATTATATAGAACCCTCTAGTACACAATCATAAACTACGCATTAAAACAACAAACTGCGCCAAAACTCCCGTGGAAAAAACAGAACATGAAAAGAAAAACAAAGCTATTGCTACCTACCAAAGCCACCTGGCCATAACAACAAACATTACACACTATCAGGAACATTCAGGAATAAATGACTGTGTTCCTAATCTCCCTTTCCGGAACCGAGACCACTGATAAAATATTACAATTTTAAACACATTAGAAAATTACGATCACACAAGACATTGATTCACCAAATAAAATAAGACCCCTTGTCCTGCTGAGCAGTCTCCCTGGTCTTTTAAGGAGTTTGTGGTAAATTATTATTGGTTTTGTGCCCTTGTTTAGGGGTAAGGATCCTTTCTCTGGGTTATGGCATCATTATGCTGAGAGGTTTCGCTCCGGTTGACTGTGCTACGGCCTTTCCTTGCCCGCCGGACCTGCCACTCCACTGGCCATGGAGGGGAGGGCCTGGGGTGGTGAGGGGGGTGTAGTTCCGTCGGCTGGCGGCAGGGGCGCTGTAGATAGGAGGTGGGGAGGGGCAGCGAGCTGCAGTGTGGCGGCGCATGCCAGAGAGACGGCACTCTCAGGTTGTACTTCGAGCCAGCACGTTCTATCTCTCCGAGTGGAGCAAAAGAGTGTTGTTGCAAGCAGACGTCTTCGTGGAGCGGTTGTCAGTGTGTTAGGCAACATAGACCATCATGTGCCTAGTCGGTTGACTGGTATAGCTGAGTATCAGGTGGATGTGTTCTCCTCGTTGCTTGGTAAGTGGGCGGCCGTGTGTTCGGGCCCATTGGATTGTTGGGTAGTAGGCCCTGTCAGCATGGAGTATAATTTCCTGGTCTTCGATTAATTGCATTTCGGAGAAACCAGAATAAGAGTGTTCCCTGATATTTGTTTGCCTGTGTGAGGGCGCTTTGGAAAATTCGCTTGAAGGTTTTCGGGACGCATGGAGGCGTGAATGTGGAACTCAGTAGGCGATCTTAGCAATGGGATCCTGCTATCATTATTATGAATGCAAGAGTAGTCGATGAGAGGTGTAATTGCGCTACTAATGCTTGTTGAGAATGGGTCAATTAAGAGTTAAAAGGGAAAGACTGTGGTTTGACTTGTAATGTACTTGCTTAAATGAGTAGTATTTTGTAAACACCAAAATGAACTGAAAATGAGAAGTGCTGATTGCCGGAACTCGTTTGGTTTAACTGCCTTTGTTAATTTGTATAAGTATTGTATTGCCAAATGTATGTTCAGTGAAATGGAAGTGGTAATACACACGTTATTTAAACTAAAGATGTGTTTCCTTTCTTTGCTCAAGAATGTTCGTTTATTCTCTAACCTGCTTTAAGCGTTTGTTAGCTGAATTGGTATTCTTGTCATCTTGTCACATTATTTCATTCAGGGTGCCTCTAGTAAGGGTTATTTTGGGGAGCTGAATATCATAGGCCGTCGGCCTTTGGGAGAAGTTGTTGCCAAAACGTTTCAAAACGTGCGCCACTCTGCTCCCTTCTGGGGCAAATGGCATGTTTGGGGCACATTCTGGAGCAAAGAAATGTTAGTGCTGTTTAGCGTGTTGGTATTCAGTTGCTTGGGTACAGTGTTTGAGAGGCGGTGCTGATCTACGTATCTAAGCATGTCTGCGCTGTCAGAATTTTTAAATCGTCTCGGGCAGTCCGATCTGGTTATCTATTTAACCGAACGTGGTTTCTCGGTAGCAGAGGATGAAACGGCAGTGGAGTTGCGCCAAAAGGCTATCATATGGTTCAGAGAGGAGGAAGAGAGGCGGAAGAATGTATTGCGAGTGGATAAAAACATGGTTAGGGAAAATGACAGATGGACTAGAGACTTGGTCAATACGTTACCTTGCGTTGATAGCTGGTTAGTAGAACCCGTCTTGGATTTTCTAATTAAATTGTTAAGAATAGCAGATCTCGATCTATTTTCCAAGAAAAGTTTATTGACTTGCGTAGCAGTAAAATGTATGGGACCTTTGGCCCAAGTGTTGGCAGATGTGTTGTCAAATGACGACACCTGCAGGGTGGAGTTATTCCGACAAGGCGTGTCGGATTGATTGTGCCCAGCTGGGGTTCGATTCAGGTGCATAAAACTTCACGTAGAGCGTTTTCAGAGACCCAATGAGACTTTTATTGCATACGTGGAATCTATTGTAAATTACAGTAGGGCCTTAGGAGCGATGAGGGAGGAAAAGGATCTAATCGCCTTGATAATGGAGAATATTTCCCCTATGACGATGGCCGAGTGTAATCTGTGCAAGTATCCTATGACGTTGACGGAATTAAAGAAAATTACTGTAGACGTTCAGGGTCGCGGAGATACGCGGTGGGAAAATTTCAAGGAATTTTCCGTGTATACTAAGGGTGTGTTGTGACTGTGCATAGAGGTATAACATGACATTATTGCCCAGTATTATGTTGTGGTACTGGCCGGCAGGCGTGCTGGAATTTGTTGTTGTTGACAAGATGGCGTCGTTGTAATTGTTGTATTTTGGAGATATAATACATCAGTTTCTTTTTTAAAAAGTATAGCATTAAACATTGGTCCTCCGGGCCGGATTGAGAATTGGCGTGGCATTCATTGATAGTCGCATATTATTTCGTTTTAGCACGTTTTGTTTACATCTTGCGACATTATGACGGATCCGGTGGTGACTGCGAAATTACGACTTGCCCGAGCAGAGAATAGGCTTCAGAGAGCGGCACTTTTAGCAGATCAAGTAGAAGAAGACCCGTCTCAGCGTCGCTTGTTTG
>PNEQ01126732.1:0-12459 GCA_003012365.1 Medauroidea extradentata | reverse complement strand
ATCTATCGGTAAATAAATGTGCAGACAACTCGATCCTACTAACCTAACTATAATTTTAATAACGAACAAATATATTAAAATAATCACTGTATGTTTGCATCACATAAACTTCTTTGCATTTTTTAAGTTCCGAACAGTCATATAATTGCGTAATTTCCCCCACAGAAAACATTTTCTTTTGTTTACACAATCACAGGTCACCGCCATAATTGCACTCATTTGCCGCACCGTCTCGAGAGACGGTGCGGCAAGAACTGCTCCCGGTGCGCACCCATCGAGTGCAACTCTCAATTGGAATACGAAAATCCGAATGTTCCCAACGGGAGTTCCGGTAATTGGAACACGCGGCACCCGTCGGGTGCGCACCGGGAGCATTCGGGTGCAGTAATGGGAATACGCCATTAGTTTGTCCGCGTATTCGCAGCTAAACATCCTCAAGGTCTGTTCAGAATAGTGACTAGAGGTGCGCAATAAGGACCAGTTTTACTTGCTCTGCACATGAACTGCGCTGCGTTGGTATAAACAGCAGGTAGTGATATTTAATCGTGTCCCAGGGGCTTGCGTGTAGCAACATTTTTGCACTCGGTGTGGCTATCAATGTCATCCTTATCATCTCTTGCGCCCAGCGCTTATACAGAGGTAGAAGCTCCAGGCAGGCTAAAGCAGAAGGCAGTAACCGGTACGAGAGACTCCAGCGCTGTAATGAACATCTGGAATGCCCTACTGCCTCAAAGAGTTAGGCACGGCCTAGTTGTGTCACCTCCAGGCAGGGCGACCATTGTTGCGACTGGTGGAGATCTCGTTGTGCCGATGGCCTTATGGCGCTCCGCTCGTTGGTGCTGACGTCGACAGCTGCCGGCACGAGGGAAAGGTCGTTCGGCCGTGACTTGTTGAGACGCTCCCGAAGGCCAAGCAGGAAACAGGTCGCGGGTTTATCGGCTGAGTCTTGGCCCCTGACGGGCTTGGGGGGGGGGGGAAGGAGGGGATGAGGATGACCATTGGGAAACATTACTTTTTATATCTTAAAAACTACTCACGATACTCATGTGAAACTACTCTAGAAACATGCAATGAGAGTTGCTTAAATTTTTCACCACTGAATGTGTCAGGCGAGTGTTCTACGATACCACTGCACCCGTTTCAGTGTTTTGCGGTAGAGGCGATACTGCGCCAGATGAACCGGTCAACATCGCCCTTGGCGTTGTATCTCTCTCACACAAACACACTGCCAGCAGGCGGGCGCCTTAAGCTGGGTTGACGACTGACTAAACACTATCAGTACGCAGCGTGCTTAGTATATGACTCGTATGTGTTCAACGGTTAGGGAAAATTCTTATTTTTGTATAATTTTTTTATTTAAAAGTGCGTTTAATTTCATGAACAATGGTACCATACTTTCTTTCATTACGTCTGTGTAACTCCAGAAAAGCTTAAATAAAATGAGCAGTCTGTTTTGCGTGGCAAAAACGTGAACCACCATGTTGATGTCCCTTGTGACGTCACGATACTGTAGACTACACTTCAATGTACGTAACACACAAACGACAGCAACATACGTTCAAGTCGCGAAGTTGTGTTAAATAAAGAACTTGATGCAGTAAAATCTAGTATGGCTTGAACTCCGAAGAGCATAAATGTGGATTGTAGTTTGTTAGCGCAGCAATAAAATGCAATTTACTCGGAATAAAATCTTAACTTAAGCGCCGTGTGATAAATCAAGGCGGACTGCATGGTTTACGCTTAAGAGTGCGTGGTAGATAAAATAAATGCTGAAAACTTCAAATTGATTTATAAGCTCTTTTCGGAGCCAATATGGATAAAACATTCAATGACAATCTTAGATAGTGTTATCTGCCAACTTTATGAGTAAATATTTATCCAGAATTACTAATTCGTTACGGGTGATCTCTTGCGCTGCAGTTAAATGCACGAGGTTCCGGTGTCAGAGATTGTGCCTCAGAAGTTCGTAGCATTGGAAACAGCTTTGTTTAAAACGTTGACTTAAACTATTGTCTAGGATTGCTATTGTTTAACTTTCGCAAATTTGCTTCGAGAAACCTACAGTTATAGATTAATGATTTTAGCGTTGAATTATGTACCACGCCCTCATAAAGAGAAGACCTAATAGACTGCTATTAACGTCAAAAATATAGAATATGTATGCAATGTTGTATTTTGTACAATATGACACGGTTAGTATAAAATAAATTTGATATTTTAAGTTTAAAATTGCTGGCAAAAGCGTGCATTTTGCGACGAAATCTCTGCAGTTGTAGTGTTTTGGCTGTTTCACTGGCTACGGCAACGTCATTAGCCAATATGCGAGTTCAAGGCACCCGTGATTGGCCTATAAATCGAGTGGTGGGCGGGGTCTCTCGAAACTTGCCCCGAGTTGGCAGCACAGCTGTCTCAATGCCGTTCACGATAAACGTAAAAATTACCGAGAGAAAAATGTACTTGTAATAAAATAATTGATCTGCCATATTATTTTACAGACTCTTGCATCCAGAATGTTCGATCATAGTCTGTGCCAGGTTTGGTTAAACGCATTCCATATATTACCTCGATAAGTTCACTTTCGTACGCATGTGAACTTCGTTCGTCTGACCTTTCAAGCCTAAATTCATGATTATGTACCGGATCTGAAACATTGAACTGAATTCGTATAGTAAGTTATTATCTCTATAGAATTTAAATTAAAATTACATAAACTCAAACCTGTAAAAAAACTTCTCAATGTGTGAGTGAGAACTAGGCGTACTAATACTTTGCTGCCTTTAAAATCAACTCAAGTGAAATAAATCTTCGTTGTTGACTACCAGATCTACAACCAAGTATGCCCAAACAACGGCCGAATTCCCCGAATTACTTTTACGTAACCGGGTTCGCTAAACTTTATTAGTTTTTTTAAGTCTGTGAAAAATTCCAATACACACAATAGTGCCTGGCGTGCGGTAGCCAACCAAAACAAGTAAGACTACGTCATAAATGTGTTAGCCAATTATAACGCGTTTTCAATGTTTCTGGCGGCGGCGCGGCGTTTGAAAATGTGGCATTTTTAAAGCTGAATAATTTGAAAATGACAATGTCCACTGAGCTATTGCTTTGCCTGGCTGCATTTAGTGCCGAAATAATTAGTTAGAATCAGGTAAATATTATAAACTTTTTCTAGGCGTTTTCCCTATTGTCGTGTGGGAGTGGTGTACTGATTGTAGTTGTAATTTGATTTTGACTTATTGCAACAGGTTACCTCAAGGCTAATTTCACGATCTCTTTGAAGAACTCGAACATATTGCAAACAATTTTTAAAGGGCTCGATGATAATATTTGTGTCGTTTGATAAATGGACATAATTTCTCATTGCACCTCCTTGAATGTTAACGCAAGTTTCTTACTGTAAAAATCTTGTCAGTAAATTTTAATTTTACACTGAACATATGGAAAACCGCGAATGTCATAAAGCGTGCCTTAGCTCAAGCAAAATCACAAAAAAAAAAAAAAAACAGAAATGACTCTTATCTGGATGTATTAACACACGTATTTAGTTTTTTGGTCTTCTGTTTCCGTCAATGTTTTTGAAAACAAGCGCGCTTATAAGTGTAAACAGTATCTCGTGCTGTTTACGTGTTTATGATTTGCTACTGCCGGAATATTGCAGTGCAACTGCCAACGAACATTTCACACCTTCAGTTAGGTAATAAAATTAGCCGACCCGCTTAGCTGCTCGCAGTCAGTATGAATTTGAGTGAAGCATCTTGTATACAAGTACGCAACACTCCTAGCATACAGTTTTGTGAGAAGTATTGTTCAGTGTGCGGCAGGCATTACTCGTTTTCCTCACATGATGGTAATCCTAAAATATATACCTGCCTAATAAATCGCACTACAACACACTTCCAGTACAACAACACAACTAAAAAAAAAATCAACATTTTTTAGTTATGTATGTAGTGAAATAGAGAATAGTTTTCTCTACTTTATGCTATACTAACATAACCAGAAAAGCATTCCGAAAATAAAATAAAAAGTTTTTAATTTAGCATTTTCGCCAAATAACAGTAATTATAGGTGCCAAGACTAGCATTTCTACTATTTATGCAGCATGAGGATGAACAGGAGAAGTTATTTTTCAGTGCAATACCAACATATTTTGTGGTACGTTTATATTACACTGTAATCATCCAAAAATTTGAAAATATGTATGTGTGATAACTGCATTTATCTCAAAATGAAATATTTTAATATTTTGAGTTATGTTGGTATTGCATTGGGCGTGCGGACAAGATCACACATACTTCCTCCCATATTCTGACAACGTTTCGATATTTTCAAACGAAAATTGATTAAGGCGAACGGCAAGTAGGCCTATACAATTTTCAAAATTCAATCTTCAAGAGCGTTGCGTGTAAAGGCGATATGAGCGTGACTGGTACCGTGTCGGTCCCCTGTTTCTGCGTCTCATACGCGGAAAAAAATCCTCGGCACATAGGTGTTTTTTTCTTCAGTAGAGCTTCTACCGAAGACGCCACAGCACTGTATCCTAATCCAGTTTTCGAACGTCAAGTGTTTACTGAGTAACTGACTATTCACGAATAAACGACGGATCTCGCCGTGGTGTGGATCAGGTCGTGTTACGTCACTTCGCTACTTTTTCAAGTTTTGTTGTTGTAACGTTTGGCCCTGACTTACGAGGAAAAAAGATAACGGACGAATGAGAAACTGTGCGGGCAAGGTCAAAACTTGGGCAATATTATACACAAGTCACGCAGTAGAACAACAAACGTAAACCAAATTCTGAATGATAGCATCTTAGAATATCAATTCTTGTGATTTAATGATGAAGGTTTGGGTGATTTCTTCATAAATAGAAAAGAGGCGGGTTAGAGGAAGGGAAATAGTTGATTTCTGACTTGTCAGTTATCGAGTCTAATTTGTTATAGTTCGTTTGGTTTCGATTTTTTGCAGGTAAGGAATTTTACGTTTTCACTTGAAAAAAAAATATTTTTTTTAAAACTAAAATCATGAAGTAATAAACGTAAACAGTTGGTGTGAAATAAAGTGATTCATCGTGAATAATTAATTTTATTTCCTGTTTGGTCAATTGAGAAATACTAATTGCCACGTTATAAATTAATTACTGTCGTCAAATTAGAGAATGAGTTACGGGCTATCCGAAAATGGAGCTGGCTGTCATTAGGACTAGGTTCTCGAACACCTCGTGAACGTCTGATGTATACGAATATTTCTTGTTTTATAGATAAGAAGTAACTTCGCGGCGATAATAAATAATAATACTCATGCAAAGATTTGCCACGTAACGAGTAACAGTAAGGCGCGTGTTATGTTTCCTATATTACGGAGTATTATGCTGCGAAGGAGAAACACGACAGAAAGTATTTGCCGGCGGAAGTAAGAAGTGCCTGGTTAAACACCGCCGACCTTCAACGATACACTTCACTCTTCCTTGAGTGGAAAGCCAGACTCTCACGCGCTGGAGCACATCCCATATAGCTTAATAGCAGGTTTGCGTCTTAATTTGACATCTCTCTGGTTCCAAGATGACTTCTGTGCTTAGGTTTGAAAGTTCATGTACGTATAAACGTGATCTAAACAGCACGACTTGACTTACAACTCCTCTTGCTGACTTGACATCAACGGCTCGATAACAAGAGTTAGGATTCAATGAAGGCCGTCCGAGTGACATTAAATACTAAGCAAAATTTTGCAGTATACAGTGTGTATAGTTAGATATATAGTCACTTTGTTATGTATTTAGTTAATCTGATAGCACGCAAATAAAGTTTTCAAGTACATGAAACAACGTCTTATAAGAGTGCATGAAGGCTTGCCACCAAATACCACCCTTGGACTTCAACAAGCTTCTAGGCGTGTCATTAGCTTGCAAGCAAAGACTTGATCTTCTCAAGATCACCACAGAATCTTCCAACAGTATAACACTTTCATTACAAACAGCTCTTTACATTTTTATCGCTTTGGTCTTCAACGCAAATTAGATACTATCGTAAACCATGGTTTCTTTGTGACGCCAGGAAGACTTCGTGATACTCAAATGTTCATCCTGCATGTATTTTGATGATTATGAGATAAGGAATTACATGCGTATACTATCCATACATTTACTATCTTTATCAAACGGCCTAAGTTAAACAATTTAGGGGGCACAATGCCATCCCACGCTGTCACAATGTAACATGTAACCTTGTTTACGGCGTATTAAAAAAACTATACCAAATATATATGAAGGGCTTAGAAGCCAAGGGATGCACGTGACATTCATAACATCTTCGTTTCTCACACTAACAGCATATTTTACGACAGCTGATTTGTAAAACACCACCAAATTAATGGTCCACGAGACTGTGCTACACATACCTCTCGGCCACAAAATTATTAACTTTACATTTTAACTACCAAAATATGCACTAAACTCATGTTTCATGAAAATTCACTTATACCCCTTGGCTTCTCAGCCCTTCATATCTAATAGGTACGTAATTTATCCTCAGGAATATCAGCTGAAATCTCCATGTTATTGAAAGTAATTTAAAAGAGTCTAAAAAGAGCAATCCTACATAACCTGTTCTCGCCAACAAAATATTATGCTGGAGTGACGTATTTGTTTATGTAACCGCAATGAAAAGTATGAACTTTTGTTGTCAGAGGTAGTTTGTACCCTACAGATTCGTCACTCGGGAAAACAATTTTGCACAATATCTAAAATAAATAAGCAGTTTTCAGTTAATTAGTTTAATATGTCTTTATATAAGCTGTTGTAGTGTCATTTTATTTTGTTTGTAGGGATTTTTATTATTTTTTTACAGCAAACTAAGTGTGACAAAATCAAATGGAAAATAATTTTGTATATGATTTTTATCACGATTGTATAGTCATTTATACATTAAATACTGTGCAAAGCAAATTTCACAAAATTAGTGGCAATTGTAAGTAATAAGTTGTGACGTGTACAGTGATTGCCATTACAATGCATCAGCATCAATAGTTCGTAATTAGGATAATTTCTGGATATCAAAATAAACCGGTCATGCGACCATTCATTCTCCTCGGCGTCATGGTATAGAGCCGAATGAACTACACCGAGAAAGAAATAATCAATGTTACAGTTTATATGTTAATAAAACTAAAATGTGCATATTTCGTCTAGTTGTGGAGAGAGCAGGTGCAGCTTCTCGCCGGGAGCCTCACTGGTACGTCCCTTAGCAGTTGCTGGAGAGGGGATGAGTGCTTCCGTTAGAAATTAAGATACAAATGGAACTTTAGAATTAAGGAGACTCAGGGATAGTTATTGTCAGATGTAATGAGGGAAAATTAATGTGAAAATGAAATAAATGCGGCAATGGCAAGAATTTACTGTCCTCGAGGGACGGGGCTATTTTGAAAAGCAAGCTCATGATTGGTCCAAAGGAGCCAAAGCTTGCAGGACAAGTAGCGGGGGTTTTGGCGCCAAACACAGGCAACACGAGGGGAGTTTTGAAAGGTTGGGGCAGACGTGAGGGCGGCGACTGACGACGGACTGGAGTGATACCGCCGAGCGTCGACTCGAGCGTCGCGACGCGGATCAGACGTACGGAGTAGAGGCAGAGGTTGTAGAGTCACAACTGTCGACGGACCGGGGTGTTACCGCCAGGGCCGATTCGCGTGTCGCGAGGTTGACCAGTTGTGAGGGCGGAATCTAAACCGGGCTGATAAAATCCACGCCAGGAGAGGACAGTGACGACTTGCTATCCGTCAAACACACGACTAACTGACTTTTGTTTACTCTGGCAACAATATCACCAATAAAAATTAGTAAGATATAAGAATTATCAGAGAGGAGTGTCGCAACGTGTGAACCTGTAGGATGTGGGGTACAGATCGTGATAAAGTTTGGCCATGTACAGAATGTACTGGTACAACAGCATAATAAGCATACAATGCGAATCCTGGACTGAATTAGAGACGAAAATGTTGCATGATGACATTTTACGTGCACAATGTGGCAACACAGCACGTTGAAAGTCCCTCCTTGCGCTCAACAGCCAGGTAATATTTTATGTATGTTACGTAAAGTAAACGTAGAATCATGTTGGGACTGTTCGGGATTTTGACCTGCGCCCATAATATGCGCGTCAGAACAGTAATAGTAAGATAAGCAAGATATCTGTGGAACGCAGAGGAGACTAACTACACTGATATGTTGCCACATGGTGCTCGTAAAAATGTCATCGTACAACATTTTGCCACTAACATTTTCGTCTCCAATTCAGCCCAGGATTAGCGTGGTGTGTTTATTAAGCGGTTGTTTCTCGACATCTTGTATTGTTAATTATTCTTTAGTGTGTTATTGAAGAGTGGCTATGTAAAAAAACCAAATAGCCGCAATTTTTGGTAGGAAAAAACTTAAAAATTAGAGATACCCAAGTAAGTAATAACAACAATAGCTCGGATGACATATTTTAAGACATAAATAAATAGCTTAACATCGCCTATAATGTAATTCCAATTATATTAGAGATACAATAATTTTTTGAAGTATTATAAATGAAAGCATCAGCGAAAATTTTCAGTTTAGTTTATGACGTTATTTTACGTTATCTGTGCTCTTATTTCTAAAATGTGTGTTGGCACTAAAGGGTTTTAATAGTGAACAGAGTGAGCATTTTTATAACACTTCCAAATTTGTACTCTCATTTCCCTGTGTATTATTCCGACAAGTATGGACTACTAATAAACATTGTCATGAGCCTATTGACCTTGTTAATACGCAGAATGTGCAGCACTTGAACAACCGATGAATTATTTTCTTTATAGCACTGCAAAATTAAAAAGAAGAAACGCAAGCAACTGGAGGTTTATTTTGTTTACCTGTGCAGTTACTGCCAGGAATATTTTTCAAAGATTTGTTTTGCGAACAGTACGAAAGTGGTTGGTGTCGCGTATTTGTCATTCACCCAGAGTAACTCGAAAGCGTCCAAAGAGTTTGAACATAACTAAGAAAAGTGTAATTAAATAATTTTATTTTCTCAAAGACTTCAGAATTTCTCCTGGGTATGAGTACCATGAATATGACGACACGTGACTACTTGTATTATGATGGAGTAAAAAGACAAGAAGACTTTTTGTTTCGTGTTGAGAGCATGTTTGATGGTAAATCTCCAAAGTCACATTAGTGATGATGATCAGTCACTACTAACCATTTTATAAAAAGGTAAAGAGCAATATGGCAGGTTTGCGTCAAATGTCCTTTTTTAAATAAGAGTACCATTTGATACGCCAATTCATAGAAATATACATTTGCTCTTTAAAACACCTGAACATAGGTCAACACAATCAAAGCAAGTTGGAAATTTTAGAGCAAGTATTTCTGTTCTGCGTCAAATGTACGAAGCTACACAACCCATAAAAGGTAATATTGATGATCTCTTGTAGCATGAGTGCCAAGAATATCGTTATACTACCGCAAACGGTGCTGCGAAGCTGTATAAGCTAATAAATATGATGTAATTGTTTGCCTCCAATATGAGGCCATTACCAATGATATCATTTCAGTTGCACGTTCATGTTACCAAGCAGTTATTTGGGTTGGTAGCGCCATGATTCATTCTCTTTTACCGACATAAAGCATTTCAAGACATCTACCAAATGTGTTTATTGAGGCATATTACAGCTGAGTTGAGAATTACCCAAGTACTGCACATAGTCTGGGAATCTTATTTTCAAATTTTCAGTTAAAAACACACGTGATGAGCAGGGCCAGGGCTCTAGACTAAAGTTAGGTCCACATTTTAGACTCCCCAAAGACTCACAAAACAAGAAGTTATTTAAATATTTGAGTGAATAATATAGTTCTAACTTTGCTGACATAGAAATATTTTTTTTACCCACTGCAAAAAATGCTGTCTTGTTGGGCCATGGGAAGCAGATAAGAATTATATTTATTTGCAATTTTGCTTTTTGCGCCCTCTCTAAACTCTTATGAGGAACGCTTACAAAAACAGGTTACAAACATATGGCCAAACTTTATCACGTCTTGTAATTTTGAACTTTGTGATTCACAATTACTATACTCCTGGCTCAAATAGAAGTTGAAGTCACGGAAGTTCCATGAAGAAGCTTCTGTGAAATCGGGCAGTTACTTTGCTTCAAACTTCGTTTAAATTTAAGCTACTTTTGCTTTGAATTTTATGAATAAACTTAAAATATAACTATATGCAAACTCCTAAATGGATTTCCATGAAACTTCTTAGTTGAGTACTGGCGTCTTTAACATTCATTTAAAACTGCTAGTTAAAATGTCCATCTAACGAAATTTTCAAAATTGAATTGCAAACTGTAAAATATTAAAAATATTATATTACTCAATAAAATTAAAAAATATATATATGTTGTTATTTTTTACGGTTTCCTTACACTAATTATTAATTAAATATTACAAAAACATATAAAGTGAAGATATAGGAAGTAGTTTCGGGCACTTGAACGACATCAAGAATGCTGCAGGTGATTCTGTGCGGGAATGTCAGAATATGTACGGTGAGTTCCGTTCTCGACACACCTAGTTACAGCAATAGGTAACTGAAATCTCGTCGTCTACATCCTGTAGGCCTCTTGGGTATTTGCCGTTCGTCCTGAATTCGTTTATTCCAATAGTAGGACAAACTACTTTAGGAAAATTGCTTTTAAGGAAAAACAACTCTACGACAAACGAAATATGAAAAACGATTTCAGGACAAACGATTTTCAGACAAATTACATTATACATTAAAACAAAGGACTTTAATAAAAATATAAATGTAGCGATTTGGTTACAAAATAGATTCTGATGTAAATAAATATAAAGTTATCGCTAATATATATATATATATATATATATATATATATATATATATATATATATATATATATATATATATATATATACACACACACACACACACATATATATATATATATATATATATATATACACACACACACACACACACACATATATATATATATATATATATATATATATATATATATACACACATATAAATTTATAAAACACAGGATGTCCAAAAAATATGTCGCATAATAAGCAAATCACGTGTACCCTTGGCTTGTTTGAAGACGAAAATATTTGTTGCAAACTGTTGTACGATGACATTTTTCGCGCAGAATGTGGCAACACAGCACAGACACGAAGTTAGTCCCCTCTTGTGCTACAAGTCCAGGTATTATTTTATGTATGTTACGTCGAGTAAACGTAGAATCATATTTGTTCTGCTCTGAATTTTACCCTGCACCACGGCCGTAGAAGAACAGGTCTGGACACTCGCCTGGAAAATTGACCCTCTTGTTGTTTGGCTGTAGTTCACGAAGTTACCGAGAATATTGTTTTTTATTGGCGCTGATGTTATGGCGGTCGGACTAAACTCCGCCCACTTCCTTTCCACTAAGATAAACAATTTATCAAAACGTATTTTTTATCAATTTATGAAATGCTTTCTTCGCTCACAAATTTAAGAAAAGGCTCCAGCAATCTTTATTTACTTTATAAATTTAATAATGGAAAAAAGTGGACGGAGTTTGAGTCCGACCGCCCGGAAAACAGCGCCAAAAAGTACTAGGCCAGTCAAATTGTTCTTAAAAATCGGGTTTGACGGAAATAATTCCAACAGTTTTGAAACTTGGAGGACTTATACAAATGTATGACCTCTATTATACACTAGTTTTTCTACCTCGTATGAGGTGAGCTCGCGCCGCCATCTTGGAAAAATGGCGCCAAAAACTGGTTTTTGGAAAAAATCTCAGTAACGGTGGGTTTTAACCAAAAATACTTTCCCATAAAACTTAAAGATCTTAAATTTTTCTACAAAAAAGGTTATATTGGTTTTTCCGTAATCGTCCAATATTTATACCAAATTTTGAACAATTTAACAAAATGGTGGTATTGTCACTATAATTAAATATTAAAATTAAAATATTGTGAAATAATTTATTACAATAATATGTAGTACAAATATTGAAATTTAATTCATGTTTATGAAGTTTTCTCAGCCCATAACACTCTAATATGACACAGGATTTTTCGCTCCATTTTTGTTTTGGTAGTGATTATGAGTAGTAAGATAATGTAGGTTCCAGGACAACGGCTGCTGGCTGTGGTGCTGTGGTGCCGCTGATGACGCAATCAACATGGCCGCCGTGACGTCACTGTCCGCCATCTTGGATTACGTCACTGCCCGCCATCTTGGAATACGTCACTGTCCGCCATCTTGTTTTTGAGTCCGCCATGTTGTTTTTGGATTTTCCAAATTCGATTTTTCCAAATTTGGTTTTTTTCAAATTTCGATTTTTCCATCATCTGCTTGTGACGTCACGTTACGTCGGCTGCTACGCAGCCGCCATGTTTGTTTACATCGTCTGCTTGTGACGTCACAATTTTTTCGTCTTCTG
>PNEQ01126731.1:0-12464 GCA_003012365.1 Medauroidea extradentata | reverse complement strand
AATCACGATGATAGGCCGTCGGGTTCGAGCTCTATCGACGTTTCTTCGGAAACACATTTCACCCCTTTTCACCCCTTTAGAGGTCGAATTTCGAAAAATCCCTTCTTAGTGCTCGCCTACGACCTGAGGGGAACCCCCACAAAAAATTTCACGATTCTAGGTTCAGCGGTTTGGGCTGCAGTTTGATATGTCAGTCAGTTAGTCAGTCAATCAGTCAGCTTTCATTTTTATATATATAGATATTACCTTACGTGAATAAAAAATATTATCTTGCGTAACATAAAATTACGTCAGTGCAAACGAAATTTTACTTGCTGTATAGAGCAAACTCCTATCTTACATAGAAAATTTATCTTCATTAACATAAATTGTAATGGTTACAGCACTGTATAGTTAACTTCGCTTATATTGTGTGTTATGCCACATGCTAAGCCCGTATATTAAATTACATTTAAATTCACTTCTTTGGCTGAAACGTAATTTTTTGGATTAGGTCTTGCTTTGTTCTGTTTTGTTTCAGTTTCTTTAATTTTAACTACATAGTTTGTTTACTTAACGTTCTCCCAACGCATTTAAGGGTCAACAATAATTTGAAACTAGTTTTATTTACTTTTTAAGGAATCCTTTTATGTGCGTTTAGATTTAAATTTAAATTTTGTTTGTAGCTTTTTTAACTTAAATACTTTAACAATATAAAAATAATATTTATTTTATTCAATTTATAAAGTATTGAATTATTTTTGTAATCTTAGAAGTATTTTAACACGCAATTAATGCAATTATTATTAGTGCACTTAATATTTTAATACTAAATTATCACGACTTAAAAAAAATAAATGGAAAGTACTATATGAATGAAGTTTTAAGAACAGATATATTGCCAGTATATAATTTCAATCTTTTGATATATAATTATAGGATGTTCCGGGAGTAGACGTCAATAAAGAGGCGAGTTATAGAGGGGTCCGAGACCTACCAAATTAACCTGAATTGTATAATCCAGTTCAAAACCGTCTAAAAGTCATGAATGTTTAAAGAAATTTTTGTTGTACTCTACCCTGAGCTACGTATTTACTGATGGTAAAATTAATGAATGGTCCGTGTAAAATGAAATTTATACACACCAAATGCGATTAGTGTCGTCATATTTAGAAACACATTTCACGTCACTGAGATTACATCATCGTGGGGTAAAAAAATAATTTTCACAAAAGTCGTATTTGGTTCTGAAAGGTGCATCTAGTTTGCACCGGATGGAAAAATATCGACGGGTCACATAAATTACCACCCCCCCCCCCATTGGAAAAACTATTGTATAGACAGAAGTACCCTCTATCTAGTTTGGAGGAATATTAATTGAATTCACGTGCTTTATTAATATAACACCATTTAATTCAGTTTGAAAGTAAAGATAAATATTATTTAATTTTAGTTGTGGTTATTTCATGAAAGGTAGACTTAAATTTTAACAATCTCAGTGAGTTGCATATGTTCCATTTCTCCTAAAAGATTAATAAAATGTGTTGTCACATTTTTTCCAGCAATATTCTACTAATACATTTCACTCACAAAAGGGTTTTATGAACTATTTCCGTTTTGAATAAGGTAATCGATATATGTGCGAAGTTCTTATGCGAGGGGTTCTAGCCGAGAAGTAGGTTAAATCATGAGGAGTCATGAGTTCTTTCTTAAACTTAGCTCTTGTGGGCAGTAAATTGCCGAAGTTCCCACGTAACTTTACTGCTTGCAGTTGACGTTATCCATGTTAATGTTGTCGTTAGCATTTACGAGGCGGCAGTGCGTTACGCAAGTATTTGTCTCATAAAGTACGCACCACAAGCTATTCCCCTTGATATACTGCAGTTTTAGAGTGCGTTGTTACGTGCATATTTATCTGCAAGTCGTAAAAGATACTTACATATTCCAGCTCCCAAAATTTATTGTACTCCGAAGATAGTACAGTACTTGTAATGTTGCGTATAACTTCACTGAGAAACTTAATGATTTTTTAATAAACCGTGCATCATTATGTACGTCGCATATAAAATTATATGCTTTATTGACTAAACAACGGTAACATTTTCAATGGCAGTTCAGACTTGTTTGAAACTGTTTTAACATATGTACTTACAGGTAAACAGTATGTGTGCAACTGGAAAATATGGGCGCTGAATTGAAATCAGAAGCGTATTACAATTCTGACACATAATTTAAACCTGTGAACAGCGCAGTGGGTTAAATGAATAAAATAATCGCTTAAATTTTTTTTTGTGCTAGAATTTATTCCAACACGCCTAACCAGCAACAAACTATGTCGCCAGTTGTGTCAAGCATCCAGTTCAAAATAATTCCACCGTTACTTTCGGTTACGTGATTTGTAAATCGCGGATTCAAACGCTATTATTGATGTTATTTTTTCGTGTTACTATATTTTATGTTCGTCAGAAAATTTCTATATACTGAATTGTTCCTAGTAAAATGAATTTAGTTTTGCATTTATGTGAATTGTATTGTGTTTCTACCTATTTGTAGCCAGTTTTACGTTGTAATGTTGTAATTGTGTAAAAAGGTGCCAACTAAACCAGCGAAAGTTTCATTTGATTAACATTTACATAGTTCAATCTTAATAAATTAAGGCAAATCCTTATCATTTCATTTGATTGAAAATTTTATAAATAATATTTAATTCTTGTAAACTGTACGAGACAGGCCTAGAAAATACTAAATATGTAGCAATTTTTAAAGATAGTAGGTGGTTTTTAATTTTGACTGAAAAAAAGATTTTTTATGCTTTTCTCTGGATTTTTCTGTATAGGAAAGGGAAGTTACAATTTATTTTGCAGGTTTATTTAATTTAACACTCTATTCCCAGGACTGTGACGCATTATATTACATTGAATTTATATTTATCACCACCGCTGCTATCGCGAAACTTCAACGTCTGGAATTATAAATTTTATTATTTAATAGTTGACATGAAATTGTATTACTCCTTAGCCATTCTGAACAGCCGTTCTATCAAAAAATAACTGTTTTTATAAAAACCCATAGGGTATTATACCGTATTTAGAAATATTTCGATGAGAGCTTGTTCTAAATTTTGCAATTCATCGGAGTGTTTTAATTTTTTCTTTGTTTTCATTCCGTTCTTTGAAGTCAAAATACAAATGAACGTAGAAATACCCATGCTGCTGCGTTTTAAAAATCCTGAAAATAGCGATTTACAGCTTACCTATTTAGTATTTGACACATAACATTTAATTTTACGACTTGTACGATTTCGCCTAGAAGGTCAGACAATTGTTTTAAATGATCTATGTATAAACTGGTAAGGGTATATTAGCTATTAAAAGGAATTACTGAAGTAACTTGAAAATAAAATGTTTGTTACGCTGCTAGTTCTTATCATAAATAAGATTGAAGGGACGCTACTCTTTATTATTCCTATACTTTTTTCGTCGCATTGCAACTCAAATACGTATTACATGTAGGTACTAGTAAACGTTTCATTTCCAATTATTCAGGAAGCGAATGCTCGTTGAAGTAGAATGCATGAATAAATACTCTATAGTTTATTCTAAAAATAACTGGACTGTAAAGGGTGAAAGAGATTATACGTTATGCTTGGCCTAGTTGTGAAGTTAACTGTACCCAGAGGGAATTCGCTTTTTGAAACCAGAGGCCTCAGTTCTGATCGTTATTAAGACTGCAGGGCACAAAATGAAACAGACGAGGAATGAAAATTTATGCGGAGTGCCAGGAGCTCTTGATTAGGCGAACTGAAAGAGACGATTGCCTTTCATTGGCGCAAGTGGCTTTGACACAAAAGGAATAATATTAGATTGCCTTTTGGCAATTTCCTGCTCTGTAACATAGTACGGAAGTCTCACCCATACGGGCTCAAATTTCAGACATATATTTTACTACCTCATACATGCCAACATTTTTCGAACTAAAGAAAATAAAAATTAACTAACATCTTAAAATACGGAATATTAAAAATAAGAACACAAACTTGTAAAACGGTATGGCAAAGGAAAGATTAAAAACATTACTTACAGAATAAACACAATCGTGTGCTTTTTGGAGAAAATAAGTTACGTAGGCTTATATACCATACACCATGTATTATCTACATAATCTTCAAATAAGTTAATTTTGATGTGTACAATGTATTCCTAAACATGGATAGCACACTCTGTATAATACTGTGTGCTATACAACAGCTACAGCCAAGTGTTATTTTTAATTGTATCTACACTGTTAAAAATTTTCCCTGTGAAGTAATGGGTGTCCGGCTAAATAGTCAGATCAGAAATGTTTGTTTGTAAAGTCACTGACGTTCTGTTATCGAAGATACAGATTATCCGTAAATTAGTTTGTTCAATCCCGTTACAAATTAGGCCACGAACAGGCATATGTCAAAAACTGATATTGCAATTATTTTGACGGAATACTTTCATCGTTTGCGTGGCGGCTTGTTTCGTAAATTCATGGTTTAAAGACTTTGAGGCAAGTTTATTCCCCATCTTGAAGGGAGTTCGCCTGAATTATATTAACGGCGGTGTTAGGGGTACAACTTTGCACGAATTTTTTTAGATATTAAACGTTAGATATTCGCCCAATATAATGCTTTATATATTATAAACATATTTTTTTTAAAGATATAACGACATTGTTTGTTATCACGTGGTTCAATAAACTGTTACATGTCGTAAATTTACACTTAATTTTCAGGTATAGGTCATGTTTACACATTCAGTAAGATGATATATCCGTGTAAAGAACTATCCGGTTTTATTTTAATACCTGGTAAAATGTTGTCACTCTATTGATGGTCTATTCAGTCTCTCTTGTAAATTTGAGTCATAGTAATACAACATACTATAATTTCAAGGACAAAATATCGAAGCAATATCGTGAGGTGGCTTATTTCACACCCTATAATACTATTTGAATAATGCCAAGGGTTGTTGCTAGTAACTTGTTGTATATCGTTTCGTGTGAATATGTAAAATGTATTTTTCTGCACACAGGGACACTTGTTTGTGATATTTCAGGTTAGAAGGTATCATAGAAATATACTTGAACGAGACTTTTATCGTTTGGACGATTCGTAGTCAATCCAGGCAGTCTGTCTTCCCAGGTTTGAGATTTATGGCATTTAAAGACTGCCTGAGGAAACTACTTGCTTCTTCTCAAGCAGAACTTCGGAAGTAGAAATGTGTCGTGAAGAGATTTAAGTTATTAGTTCAACGACGGACTTAATCCGGCAGTCCGACGGACTTGTTTTCGTCGATAACTTTTGCCGGAGATTATACTTGAAGGGCTCTATGAAGAACAGCCATAAGGAAAGCTGTTAGTTTTATTTGCTGTTACGTGTCGCTGATACGGGCAACGGTAAGCGTCCGTGTCCGTATGGCGAATAAATATCTTCCCTAACCGGACTTCCTAAAAGAAGCGAAGTTTGTCACAACTTTTTATGGAATGTCTAGCTTCTTACCTACTCGCCAATATAATATTTGATTCGTATGAACCTGGCGTGCACAATTTCGTACGCGTCGCAAATGTAGTTGTTATTGGTTAGAATTGTAACCAATACCGTATAGAATGGTATTGGAAACGACCTACTATATAGCATTATTGAAGGTAGCAGCAATGTTCTTGATGCACTGTATGGGCGGCTCAATGTTGAAACACAATCCCCGAATGTTAAATTGATTGTGTTGTAATGCTTGTTTTGCATTGTTTCTTAATTTTGTCTCATAAATATTCATAAAAATGAACCAGTCTTCTTTACAAAAACAACGGTGTTAAAGAGCAAAGTTGTAAGAAATGTTTCGTTATATAGTAGTATACTTTTACTGTCATAGAATATACGGTTTTAAATAAAATTGTTAGTCACTAGGATTGCTGTAACCAGTTGTCGCAAAAATTGATTTTATGTTTTTTTAATAGTCTGGAATCTGTGTCAATAATTGCGCTTAGGTTTCTGCAGTTTGGCACTAATTTTGTTGGCACTCCGTATTGTCGCTGTAGAAGGGCCTATATGCCTCTCTCTGTCTTCGAGCGCAGATTACATAAATATCTGGCAGTGACGTTTCAGAAAATGATGATTCAGTACAGGCTTTTTTTTTGCTGCAACTCTTAAATCCGTGTGTATAAACCGAGTCACTTTTTCTAAGCCGCAATTCTTATGGAGTGCTGAAATGTTTTATAATTAGCCTAACAAGGTTGTAAGTAATTTGTTTTTTTGAGAATCAACGGAAGGATGAGTTAAGTGAAGGGGTGGTAACATTAGTCGGCGCTCTAACATTGCACTGAAAGAAAAAAATTTTGTTGGAGGTCTTCCCTGCAAAATTATTTTGTACAAACCACAAAATAATCATTTTGTGGTGGCGACAATGTTTTAGAGGTGTCAACAAAATGTTTCTGTGATAACCACAAAATAAAATTTTGCAGGGTAAATACCAAAATACTATTTTGTATGCGACACAAAATGTATTTTTTTTTTCGTACTATGTCTTCAGCGTTGGCGAGAGTGTAATGAGACGTGTGTGGAGAAAGGACGGAAAATATTAATGGCAAAACGATTTTTGCACGATTGTGAAATAAAAAGCTGTCAATAACCATGAAGCAGATTTGCAGATGTGCACGTAAGACATTGCAAAAAGTTGGGGTGAAATGTTTTCGCGAAGAACACGTAATTAGTTATAGATGGTGGAAAATCGCGGAAATTATTAGTCCCAACGTACACTTGAAAACGATGCAGTTTTACGTGGAACTTATAAAAGGTTAAATTGTTCCTGGCACGTCTTAATTTACTACAGACCGGTTACAGACACTTATTGGTGCAAAAACAGATCGTTTGTGGGATCTGCCAAATTGGGCAATGAATTAATGTACACACGACAAGTTGTTATAGGAAGAAACCCCCGAACATAATTGAAACCTAGCAAGGATGTTAAGTTTTCCCGCTATAAACAACATCTTTATCTGTAGTTAATGACATATGAAAGTCAAAATTGCATTGTGTTTAGAACCTCGTTCGCAGTAAAGCCAACTTATTGAATATGCTATAGATTGAATGACATTTTATGGGTCATTTAAACTCATAAAGAAAATTCAATTTATTTATTATTATTGTTAAAATTATTGTTGTTGAGATTGTGTCACAGCCGCTTTACCACGTGAACAATTTTCTAAGCAAGGTCTGAGCATGTTCCTGCATACAAATCACAATGTACTAACATTTATTTTCACGTAATTTTCATCATTGTGACATGGCTTATGTGCGGCCTTCTGCCATATATTATATTTAGAGACACTGGAAAATCGCGAAAATATTTAACATAGTCTCCAATAAACTGTAGTATCTCAATCGTAACACACGTGAACAGTTTTCTGGTAGACCACATACGTTCTGTGTAACAACTGTTCAGTTCTAATTGGCTCTGTTGAAGAGGGACACGGTACTTCATATAAACGATAGCCAATATAAGTGCAAAACCTTCAGTGTTAGACATAGTGTGTTGGAGCCTAGCAAACAAGCAACTTTTCCCGCGATTTACCAGTGTCTGTAATTATATTGTGTTTGAATTTCATTTCAATTTATCTCCTGTAGTATGTACTGTCTGTGTTGATATATTTATTCCGGTAAACAAGCGAAATTTTTAATAAGCTTTACCTACTAGAAAGGTTTCTACTGGCCGTAACAAGGCACAAAAACCATTAATATTTTACGATTTTTTTTGTTTGCTTTCTATTTCTTTGCTCTCCTCTTTGCAATATTAACGCGAGAATTTCCATTTCCCAGTTTTCAGTGCCATGCGTCGCTTGAGAAAAGAAATTTCCTGACAATATTTCCCCATTCATTTTAATTTCGGTTGACTGAAAAACTCGTTTATAACTTCTTGTTCTGACAGACCTGCAGACCGGGCTCCGATATCGCTCTTGGTGGTACTCCACCTTCAGGGTGGATAAAAATTCGATTTTCCGTCACACGTACTAAGAACTTTTGAAGGGACACGAAGAAGCTATTGACAGTTATCTATAAATTGAGCACTTATAGATAGTATTATAAACATTCAAATGGATTTTACATGTTGAGTTTCACTACACGGAATTTTATTTTTTTGATGTGTATTAAGCAATACCGTCTGGAAGGCTACAAAAAGGCACTGTTATTAGATAATTAAGTTTAACTTTTCTTACACGTCGTTTAGCACGTATGCAAACACCACCTCGTACCTAAGGACTCGCCGCACACGTACTTGTAGTCCAACGTTATGTGACCTCAGTCGTCACCTTGGATAAATTAATAATTGAATAGTCTGTACGCTATAAATTTGCCTGATTCTGTCTGACATTTCTCTACTGAGATAGAAACATGCCCAACAGCTCTATTGTGTTGATCCTTTAAACCATCTTGTCTTCCTGAAAAAGCACGATGTGTAAAGGCCTACGCGAAGACACTTTTAAAAATCAACACAAAGGAACTGCCAGGCATGTTTTTCAGAAGAGGAATGTCAAAATCAGGCAAACTGATACTGTGCAATATGAACGATTTTACGGGTTTATACTACATAATTTGGAGGATTGCGGTTGTTAACAGTTTGAATCGATAAATTACTTTGAACTAAAAGAGGATTATTTGGATGCCATCTTAAAGCCTAATCGGAGCTGACGTTCCCACCTTGCTCATAATGCAGAAGGTTGTAGTCTGCGAGCGGCACGTCTAGGGACTCGAACCTGGAACCCTCTCTCCCTGGCATGGCGAGCGGTTGGTGACCAAATTAGATTTAAATGCATGGCGTTTGGGAAAGGGCGAGGTTCACTACTTGCGTGGTAATGTTTCGGCCACGACACTAGAACAGTAGTTATTTTATTTTCAGTCTATTTATATCATTCCACTGAATGTAAACAAGTTCTGGACGACTGCGAAAGTTACCGACCTCGACATTTCCGTTCTATGACCTGTAGTACGTTCGGGTTGCATAATTTCTTAATCCGCATGTTTATGTGAGTCACCCGAAATATAGTAACTTTGTTGGTAAACGATTATTTTTGTAGTCAGCAAACAGTTTAAAATAGCTTTCACCTAATCGGTGCCTCTTTTTCCTAAACGTCAAACTCTTGCCTCTTTTAAAAGTAATTCTAACTGTAATTCATTGTTAACAGCGCTTTGTATGATGAACGTAAATGAAAAATGTGGATTATACTTGTGTAGTCTTGATAGTTTACACTTAAGACTTAACTAGATGTCATCATTTTGTTTTGCCGTATGTTTTAATTGGTTAGGACGCTTTATCGTTTATCGTGCACGTCAGCGTTTTCATTGATTACCTCAAACTTGGTATAATCCAAGTAAACAGAGCGTTAAAAACATTATTTTTACTGCTTTGAATTCCGCATATCTTAAATAGCTGTGCATTTACCAAAACCCTTAGAGGTAAATAACATATTAATTCATGATGCCTTGTAAAGTGTTGTCTAAGAACTGTTTGTGTTACCCGCTTCTTACTCCTGCAAAGGTTCTTGTGACTTCGTACGCAGAGAAATAGCTTAAAAAAACTCTCTAGTACAATGAAAACCACAAGAATTTTGTTCCATCGGATGTCAGAAGACAAAGGGATTTCATTTAAGGTCTTTCAAACTATTTCCATAAATTATCTGTTGCCACAACGTTTGTTCTTTCGTGTGTGTGTGTGTGTGTGTGTGTGTGTGTGCAGCAGAACCAAAGAAGCAGTCTTTTACGAAAAGCCTGTTGGACGGCTTGGACGGAATTAATTTTGCATTAAAACTCACCCCAGTCCTTGATCTTCTGAAGGAAAGAATTCAAGGAAGGATTTTCATTTCGTAATTTTTTCAGTTATGATATTGCAAAAAAGTAAAGAAAACACGCGAAAAAATATTACGATCATGCTAGTAAAATCGTAATGTCCATACAAAATTCCGAAAAGTTTTTCCGACTTATATCCCAAATACAAAACCATGGACCTCAGAATTGAAAGTGGCGTTAAATGTGACCAAACAAAAAATCTTTCAAAATATAGATCGATCGATACGTATAAAAGGTTAGAAATTACATTTTGAAAATTGTAGAAAGTTTACACACTTGTAGTGGATCAGGTACTTAATTTCTTCAAAGTTACCATTATAAATAGTGATTGTACGCAAGCACATGTTTTATGCTAAAAAATTCGGCATTAGAGAACACCTGGAATTATTTCGACGTTACGAGACGCAGTTGTTTGTAGCTCAAATCTACATTCCGGGAGGTTCTGGGCTCGAATTCCGTTAAAAGCTGCGTGAGGACGTTCAGTTCTGACACACAAAAACTGCAAAGCAGATCCATTTAGTGCAATTTGTATGTAGTTGTTCTAAAGGGATAAAATGGATTATGCAGCTCATTTTCCACTTAGGTCCCTCGATAACACCAGCTTACATAATATATTATCTGACTAATCCCAAAGTTGGGGCACCAAATTCGTTCCCGCGAAATCTTTTCCCACCAAAACTAACTAATGGCATTAAACTTCAAGTAAATATTATGAAAATATGTAATAGAGAGCACTGTCACCAATGGTTATGCACAGGCTAAATCAGACGTTTTTCGTTCGATTAACATCTTACATTTAAGAGTCTGTAACCACCCCATAACGTCAACTTTGCAGGGCTATAAATAAGGCTGTTGGTGGCAGCGACCTACTTAAGACTGCTTTTCGCGTGGTCAGCTATAGCTACTTATTCTGCTGCAGAGTGAGCTCAACTAGCAGCTTTGTCATTCTAACACTTGATGACTGAAGTACTAATCTGGTGTACAAATAGGTTTTTTCAATTAAAGTAAAGACTATCAGTTATGAATAATACTCGCTAGCAAAGCCGCGGGGGACTGCTGTTTAATATAAAGCTTTCCTTGGCCATTAAATTACACAAAATATACCTTATATCAGCGAGATTTCTCATATCCGGTGGGATTTTTGTTTTGCCGTGTTTTAATTTGATTCCGTGTTTGGGCGTGTGTGTGTGTTTACCATATGTATTTGTTTATGTATAAAACAATGAAATCATACATGCTAAACATTAACTCTCAGTTCCGCAGTTGTTATTGGATTTGGATGTGTTTCATGTATGCTATTCAGCACTGAATTATGTTCTCTTATTGCAATTACTTAATTCTTAATACTGATCTATACAAATTTTTTATTTAAACTTATACTTTATTTACTTTATGTAAGTTTCAGTACAATTTTTTCATATATAAGTAATTAAAGCAATGAACATTTGCATTCTAGATATATATAATCTATATATCTAAGTTTTAGTTCTGTAGTACGCGTGAGCAAAGCATTGGTCACGGTTGTTTATTTTATTTATAATATTAAACTTGTTTACTTATAAATTGAAGCAATAAATACATTAATGTACTGTGTAATGTGTTATATTGTTTCTGTTGTTAATTTCAACCTAACGCATTATACACAACAATGCGTCCTAACCTAAAACTCTGTAGTTTATCTCTGTTACAAAAATAATAGATTTTTTTTATAACTACGCGAAAGAAGTCGTGGGTAAAAGTTAGTATAGAAATAAAGATGAATATAAAATAAAGAGGTTCTGCAGTTAAAGTACGCTCAGCGAAGTGGACCGGTTAAAGCTATTTGTATTTGTTGTATTATTTAAAAGCTAGCTTCATATTTTATATTTTAAAGATAAACAGATAATGTAATAACACTATCAATTAATAAGTATATAAAAGTTACTCTTTTCTATTGCATACGCGGGCGAAGATGCAACGGGACAGCTAGTGTGTGAATGCATATATATATATTTATATATATATCTATATATCTATATATATATATATATGTGTGTGTGTGTGTGTGTGTATGTGTATATGTATATACATGTGTGTGTGTGTGTATGTGTATATGTATATACATGTGTATATGTGTGTGTATGTGTATATGTATATACGTGTGTGTATGTGTATATGTATATACATGTGTATATGTATATACATGTGTATATGTGTGTGTATGTGTATATGTATATATATGTGTATATGTGTGTGTGTATGTGTATATGTATATACATGTGTATATGTGTGTGTATGTGTATATGTATATACATGTGTATATGTGTGTGTATGTGTATATGTATATACATGTGTATATATGTGTGTATGTGTATATGTATATACATGTGTATATGTGTGTGTATGTGTATATGTATATACATGTGTATATGTGTGTGTATGTGTATATGTATATACATGTGTATATGTGTGTGTGTATGTGTATATGTATATACATGTGTATATGTGTGTGTGTATGTGTATATGTATATACATGTGTATATGTGTGTGTATGTGTATATGTATATACATGTGTATATGTGTGTGTGTATGTGTATATGTATATATATGTGTATATGTGTGTGTGTATGTGTATATGTATATA
>PNEQ01126729.1:0-38543 GCA_003012365.1 Medauroidea extradentata | reverse complement strand
TGAGTAGCAGCTAGTGGTCTGCTGTTCCACTGAGTAGCAGCTAGTGGTCTGCTGTTCCACTGAGTAGCAGCTAGTGGTCTGCTGTTCCACTGAGTAGCAGCTAGTGGTCTGCTGTTCCACTGAGTAGCAGCTAGTGGACAGATAGTCGGAGCTTGAGTATCCATAGTGCAATGGATTCTAGCCTGCAGGTAATTGAATTCACGAAATTTTCCAGTCCCTATTTATTTTTAAAGTGGCAGGGAATTATAAATAAGTTGAATGGGAAAATAAATTAGGGCTTCAAAAAATGTTCACTTATCGCAACAGCATTAAAGTGGAATTCAGCAATTTCTGCGGTGTTAGATGTACATACATGTGAAACACTACACATGAAAAATTTTAGTAAAATTATTTTTAATTGTTTAAGTGTACATGTAACAACATATGACCAGAAATATTTTCCAGCAGCTGAAAGATTTCTCAGCATAGTTGGCTTGAATGTTGTCACTGGTCGGAATATTATTTCCCGTGGCAGCAACGTTATAGCGAATTGAATGTACGGACCACTGTAGTGAGTTGCGCGCTGCACGGATTTAGGACTACGAAGGGGAGAGGGTATTACGTGTTTAGTCATGTGTGGGGGGAAGGGAGGCTGGGAAGTACTTGTGCAGCCAATATTATCTCGCCGTATGCACCATGGCTCGTACTAACCCACCCCGGCAGTGCCCTTATCGAATTTTCCGTGGGCCGTGGTTGGCACGATGGCTCGAGCTCTCGCCCTCCTCCAAGGCGATCCGGGTTCGATACGGATTTTCGCGTGTGGGAATCGTGCAGGACGATGGTGTTGTTCGGCGGGTTTTCTCGGGCGTTTCCCGTACGCATCATACTCGCCTCTATTCACCCCTCCCCTTGCGCTAGAGACTTGGATGTTAAGGGATGACTTATTTCTCTTTCTCTCTTGAATTTTCTGGAGACAGTTAAACTTGCGTCGCCATGCACATATTCCAGTGAGTCTTTAGCGCTGGTGAGGGGTGACATGAGGTGAGTATGGAGCAGCATCGGATTAAAAGGGTGGGGAAAACTGGAGATCCCCTACAAAACCCGTCGACCAGCGGCATCGTCTGGCACGATTCCCACGTGTGAACATTCGTGGACCGACTCCGCCTTGGCACAGGTTAAGAACGTAAAATATGTATCTTCAAAAAGTTATGTGTGATTATTACTATGCAAACAATTTCCATGTGCTCAATTCACAAAATAGTTACTAAGGTGTGAAAGCTTAATTAGCTGCCTAGATTTAACAAGCAGTTGCTTATTGAATGGACGTGGCAACATTGAATCAACTTTCTTCTTTGTGTACAGTTCTGGCTGTTTATCAAGCCTTAGTAAGTAGTACAAACAATTTCAGTAATACAGACGTGAAATGACGTGGCGGCTCGTTTGATATAGGCGAACTTGGCCGCTTATTGGCTGCCCGAGGCTGTAGACTCCAGCCCCGTGTCTGTTTGGCTCCTGCATTTTACTACAGGTTTCCTATTGGCCTGGCTGCCGACTAGCAGAGCAGCTGCCTCACGCTGATTGGCAGTAGGTGTTCCCGCCATTTTGCTGGCCAGGGAAGCCATTTTGCTGGCGTGTGTGACTGAGTTCGCCTTCCTGCCGACTATTTCACTTCTGTATTCCTAAATATTCTGTGGTCTTGGTGAGACGCGAACGGTCTGGCCATTGGGCCACCGCGGGCCCGCCGCAAATGCCAGCAGGTGTTTGTAACATAACAAGGTGGGTGTGATCACCGGAGACCTGACAAATTCGCGTTTTCAATTGGGCTCGAGCTAGAATTCCAGCAACTGTAAGTTTGTATCACTTTCGCAGTTGGCTTCGGACTTATTTGACACCTTCTTGAAGTCTCTGAGCGAAGAATACAATCGTACCAATGCAGGCGTATATCACTTTATCAGCAAGCAGCTAATGAGCGTCTGCTGTCTGCTCCGGTTTCTTCGAGGCTAGCCTGCAGGTCTGTGAACCCGCGAATTTTTCCCGTCTCTGATTATCACTAACTAATACTGAAACGTGAGACAGCGAAACCGCAACTCTTGAAATCAAATTATCAATATCGCAGCAATGGTAACGTTAGAGGTGAGGAAAGGAAACTTTCGCGAGTTCTATGACCTGCATGTTAGGGTACAATCTTCAATGTAACATTTAAATTC
Organism: Medauroidea extradentata; assembly: GCA_003012365.1. Lineage (NCBI taxonomy): Eukaryota > Metazoa > Arthropoda > Insecta > Phasmatodea > Phasmatidae > Medauroidea > Medauroidea extradentata. The sequence goes on along the minus strand of PNEQ01126729.1, from coordinate 36,357 downwards.
CTTCATTGTCTGTCGTTCCAGCGAGTAGCATCTACTTGACCAATGTTCGCGGATTGAGCCTTCACATCATAGTGAATATAATATGCATGCCATTGAACTAGAGATAATTAGGGCTGCGAACTTTCCGCGAAAATTTAATTTCTGTTGTTTATGTAGAACCACGATTTTATGGCAAAATTTTTTTGCAACATTTGGTTTTAATGCGTTATGTGCATATCAGCAGCTATGCTACATCGTCTGTGATTGGATGATTTTACTCTCACTTGCCTTGGAAAATTACAGACGCACGTAGTCACAATAATCTTACTCTGATTGGTGCAGTCAAGTGAGAACAAAGACACTCTGTCAGTAATCGTGAAGTTAAGCTGCCGATGAGCACGTGAGACACTCAGACAAACTGGGCCGAAATTATTTTCGTGAAAAGTTAATGTACATTCGGATAATATATTCCTTTCCCTAGTTATAGCATAGGTAGTTAACTACAAAGAGAAAATTTTTTACAGAGCTGTTTGATTTATATTTTCTGTCAGTTCAAATTTTACGCTGTTTGTGAATACCGTAACTAGTTTTCACACTTACATAAACGTCGTCAAAATTAGTGCTGGAAAACAGTAGTCTAACAACTCCGTGGACTGTAAAATATCGCTGAAATTACTAGAAGAAATTATTCTTACAGCGTGGAACCGCTTATAGCTTTATTCGCCTTTAAATTTAAATTTTTATGCTTTCACTAACGTACTTGACACTATCTTTCAGTTGAATTTTGAAATATAAGGCGAAGCAGAGTGTAGACGAACAGCAATTCAAAAATAAAACCTTATGACATTTTGCTGAAGTGTAGAAGGTGTACGTTTAATTGTGCAGTCGGATAACACCTTAATTGGTTGCTATAACACCTTTATTAATAAATAGAATACAAAGTAAGCTACTACATCTGAAACTTATTCAATAATGTTGTATTTAAATCTGTAAAACCAGAGAACCACTTAAAGTGCTACCTGCAAATTTAGTCGTACATTTTCGATGGCAATATTTTTAAATTTAATCTGTATTAAACTTCACCTAACAGCATTATGCTATTTTAAACTTACATTTTCTCATCGAAAATGTGAAAGTTTTAAAATTTAGTTAAAGCACTGGTAAGTTTGTGGTATTATATAACTATGCTGCCACGTGTTGTGTGTTTGTATGAATAATAAAGTTATTTTTTTTTTGCTGAATATCCAACTAGTTAGATAATTTGGGAATCTTAGGAACCTTCTATTGCACGTTGTTCTCTTGACACAACTCCTACATCCAGCTACATAGTTATTATGCGTTCTCATGTGATTGGCCTTGTCACACTGTCAAAGTATTTTTTCATTCGTATGTTTCTAATGAAGTTCGATAGTGACGTCACGAAAACGTTTATTGAAAGAAGTTTAACGGCATTCGTCTTCGTTAAGTTTTTTTTTTTTTCAAACTGAACAGATTCTGAAGTTCGTGGAGACAATTTTACTGCCTGCATTCCCGGAGAGTGTTGTCTGGAAACAAAATAAAGGGATTCTAATATGAATTTGAAGAGAGATCTATACAATGTAATTTATCGACGTAGTGTGATAAAATGCTATGTGTGATCTTTATTATTTATTTATGAATACGTTATGTACTTTCAGATAGTTCACAGGTTGTCTATAAATTAGCCAAATAATAGTTTTAAAAATGTAAGTTTAATAAATGAACTATATTAGTGAAACAAGAAAAACGCCAGTTCACATATTTTTTGAAGTAGGCCTACAGTTGGTTACAAATTACACGAAAAATTATCTTTTGATCCTGAAATTATCTTTGCAATAGAATTACCAAAGAAAAAATACCGCACTGTTAATAGTCTTTTTTCTACCAAGCATAATTTATACATTGGAAGTTTTTCAATTTTGCTTTGCATCATAATGTTGCAAATAAAACATTACTTAAGATAAAAGTTGTGTCAGACTAATTAAAAGAAAATACAGTTTTACAACTCTTCAGACTTGTTTGAAGTAAAACGGCCATGCAATTTTTTTAAGGAAAATATGTTATGACCAGATAATGTCAAAACAGTGTTATTGTCATCTGACAATAGAGGTAGGGATTGAGCAGCATGGCGTGGCTTACAAAGCCAAAGTATTCAGCATCCCTCTTCTTCATTCTCCGAACCATTAAAAGTTTTATAATGAAAATATTGTACATCCCGCTCACGTTTGCACTCCTTTAGTAAACGCCTTGTTGGCCCTTTAAAATCCCTTTCGAACACATTCATTATTTCTTTGTCAATACCAGCTCATTTCGCAGTAGTAACTCTGCCTTATTTAGTATTCTTCCGATATGTCCCACTCAGCTGCATAAACAAACTTTTAAATGTACGAGTGTTTAGCTTTTCTTTTCGTAAAGTCAGGTTGAATGTCAAGAACGTATTCGGCATTGACACTTCTGTGATTGGCAGAGACTTGCGAAATTCACGTTATTTTCCGACAGTAGACTTGACTGCAAGCTTTCCTAAATTCTTTGATATCTTCCGTTGGCTTACAATTCTGTGGTTTGCCGTGGTGAGCACTTTTAACCAATAATCAAAAGTGTCGTTTTGGGTGACCAATAGTCTGTTAAACAGTCACACTTGTTAAGAACATCACATAAATGCATGTGACCAACGAAATAAAAAACTGACATCAGGTAGGACAGATAAATGAGATCCCATGTATATGGACAGAAAAGTTTCGCTAATTCAATGGCCTGCATTTTAGAATCCATTATCCTATGTATACACAAGCCCCGACCATTTATCTACTACCTGCTACTCAGTGTAACAGCAGACAATGAACGGATAGACTGGTCTTGGGTTTGCATAGGACAATGAATTCTTGCATGTAGGTCATTTAATTAGCGAAATTTTCCTGCCCATACCAATCTACGACCAAATAATTAAAGACATGCAAAATTCGCGTTATTTTGTGACAGCTGACTATACTCAATGTGATTATAGGCTCGTGCGACGTCTCCCGCTGGCCGATATTGTCGTGACTTGCCGCGGAGAATGCTTACACGGTAGAGAGATCAATCTCTGTAAATACGTAACACACGTAAATGACAACACATGAAAGTTCGTGGCCAACTGAATCGCAGATTATGCTCAGTTATGTATATGGAAGTGAAGTTCAGTCTGCTACCAAATGATAATGCGAATTTTGCATGTCTCTACAAATAATAAATCGAATTTTGCAGGTCTCAAGTGATTAGTCATTACTTGTTTTGCCACACCTTATATGATTGTTAATCGGAAAAAATAATTAAAAGTACGGAAATAATTCGTAGGGATATCAAGTGCTACCCTCTTATATGTTTATTTGGCCAGTGCATGTATAGGGCAGCGAAATCTAGGCTACTGCCAGATGAATCCACGAAATACTACTATATAGGCCCTACCGATGTACCGTATCGAGTTGTTACGAATTTTCCGCGTAAGAATACGCTCTGCGTATACATCGATAAAGTTCGTCTGAGGGTTTACTGGCTCCATTGTCGGGAGGGTGTCGAGACATGGTGCCGTATGTGTGATACCTGCATAGGTAGGAAGGGACCAAGGATTAAGGGCGCCGCCTACCTGCGTGTTAGAGACTCAAAAGTAAATAATTCGTAAGGGCAACCTTAAAGAGCGCATCAAATGCCGCATAACCACTGCGAGCCAAGTGCTGCAACTTGCGTGCAAGATTCCCGCCGATATATTTTTGCTACGGGAATTTATTGGTGGAAAGTCGTAAGAAAAGTTCAGCTCATATCTCGATATGGGTTTCGTATACGTCCGGTTTGTACGTTTTGAAGGTAAGGTAAGTGGGCTTTACGTCTCGTCGACAGCGATGTTATAAGAGACGGTGACACACAACCTGGGAGAAGAATCTGCCATGGCCCTTGTTAAGGAAACATGCCAGCATTCGCCTGGAAAGATTTCGGGAAACCATGGAAAACCGAAATCAGGATGGCCGGAGCCGGGTATCGAACCCGGTCCTCCCAAATGTAAGTATAACGTGTTACCGTTGTGCCACCTCGATGGGCGTGTACATTTTGAAGGACGGAAGTCTGAAAAGGCTGTTTTAACTGTGTTCGTGGCTTTGAAAAAGTGTTTTTAATGAACATGGTGTCTTAACAATGGCAATCTCTTTTCATGCATCGGAAAAACTAGACGATTATGGAATAGTTTCGTTAAAAAAAACCTGGTTACTGTTGTAGAACTACTTTTTACACGTGATTCAAAATCGTTGGGTGGCTGTAATCAGAGGTAGGTAGACACTTTATACTAACTTGGATAAGTGGTTAAGCTAAGGGTAGGGTTACGGCTAGTTAAAATGTGTTAATCTAATTACGGTGGCTTTACTCTATATAGTTAAGTTTACAGAATACTACTAGGTTAAACTACATAATTTAGATAGCGGCTGATCAGTTAGTTAAATTTATACTCTAATCTATGATGGGTGACTCTTCGGACACCTTAGAGCTCACCGTAACATGATGTGCCGGAGGCTGATGATGAATGAGCTCTGCTATCGATGGACGGCGGCACGTCGTGGGTCTCGACCCAGGACCATACTGTCGAGGTGGCAACGGCTGGAAGGCTTGAAGGAGACAGACTGCGATTCCCCCAATACTTTGCATTATATTACCACACTTCAGTGCAGGTGCGCAAAATTGCTGAGGCTCTTGTCTTGTGCAATTACCGACCTCATTCCACTGTCGTCGTCGTTAGCCCGTCCTCAAGGCGAGGCTCTTGGTAATCATGACATTACGAACACACAGCAACGCATTTTGAGCGCGTGTCTGATCACTTTCAAAAGTACAATGTTGGAGCTGTGTTGATAGAATGGCCACGGAGATTATGGATCGTTAATTCCCATATTTTATGAGCTCTTTGAACTATAGACACACACAGTAACATCAGGATGTCGAGAAACAAACGCATAATATGTTCATCACGCGTGTCTTGGGCTAAATTGGAGACGAAAAGTTTAGTGACGAAATGTTGTACGACGTTTTGCGTCCAGGTATTATTTCATGTATGTTACGTCAAATAAACATATAATCATGTTCAGACTGCTCGGGTTCGGGATTTCAACCTGCACCTATAGTATGCAGGTCAGAGCAGAAATATTAATGTAAGTAAGGTGGAGCGCAAGAGGGGACTAACTACAGTGCTATGTTGTCATATTGAGCGTATAAAATATCATCGTACAACGTTTTGCTACCTACATTTTCGTCTCCAATTCAGCCCAGGTTTTGTTTGATGTACTTTTTATGCGTTTGTTACTGATAATTCTGTGTGTGTATATATATATATATATATATATATATATATATATATATATATATATATATATATATATATATATATATATGTGTGTGTGTGTGTGTGTGTGTGTGTGTGTGTGATTGTGTGTGTTTCTGAACTCCTGTATATAAATAAATATGTGTGGTGTGTTTCTGGACATCCTGTACATAAATACACATCGAAACAAAAATTTGATAGTTTATTTCTGGTTAGTTAGGCCTTATTGAATCAATTAGGCATTATAGATTTTAAAATCTGACGTACAAGAAGTGATTCGTGGATCCACATGCATACATACGTACAAAAAACTTAACGTGCTCAAGAAAATCATGCGCCAATCGTGCCAATGTACAAATCGAAAATAAAAACCCTTCGCGGAGAACGGAATCTCATTATTATATATATTTTCGGAATGGGCCGATAAAAACTGCCTTCATCTGTACAGCCCATAGTATAGATATTGGGAATTTTGTAATTTCTAACCGACATTTTACCAGAACCTTCTTCATTCATTTCAACCGCAACTTTTCACAACGATTTATACTGTACGTGATTTCTTCCCCACGTCCACCTTCCCGTTCTCCTGAGAAAGAGACAGACTTTATGTAAATTTTTACCGGAAAAAGTAAGAAAGTTGAAAAAAGCAAACGGAAAGGCATACAACTCATGTTTCTTGAGAGTGAATGCCTTTCAATTTGGGACAGAACTCGTATCAGGAAGTGAATGGGCACGTAAGATTTTCAGCTGTCAGGTAGGAAAAAAATGGCCTGAAGGGCGGGATGCTTGTTTCTTTCGAATAAGGGGGAAAGAGAGGAATGAAGAAATTTCATCGCTTCTCTTTATGTATCGCGCAGTTTCGCCAACGTATTTTCCGTGCAAGTGGCCAGATGCGCATATAATCCTGAGCATCCCTGGCCCCTATTCCACGTCACACAAGAACTAATTCAAAAAGGATCGCGTGCGGATGAAAGAGGTTAAAGGTGATGTGTAGTGACCAGTCTGATGCGAGGCGTTACTTTTTTTCCTTCCCCATCCAGAGAGTCATTGGGGGGGGGGGGGAGAGCAAAGAAACTTGACGTTTTCAATGCTCGAGTGCATATTGCTTGTTATGCTTCCGCCATGGGACGGGCCCCTCTGCTCCCGTGTCGAATATGAAAATGACTACAATACAACGCCGGTATGCTGTCCATATAATGTTGACTGCTTATCAGAAACATTTTTGTGATGTGCTTACATAAATTACTGCAAAACAATCAACGGAAAATTAAAATATCTCTATCGAATTGGTTCTTAATTTTATTTCGTCTCGACTCTGGTCTAAGTATTTTCGATATTTCTATACATCGATAATTGTCGACACAAAAATGGAAAAATCTAACCTATATAAACATATTTAAAAATCGATATATCTGATTTACGATATTACCGAAATCACCTATACATCGATTATGACAATATACAGAAAACTACTTTGGTATTTAAAAACACCGATAACTATCAATATATCGATAACTACCAATATCGAAACGGAAAAATGTAACTGATATATAGTTTTCGTAATATAGATATAAATAAATCGCGATATAATCGAAACCACTTACATAGAAGTTGACAATACTATCGAATTCAGCAATTTCACCGAAACTATTTCATTAACAATAGGTGATATACATGTATGTGCTTTAAAATACCGGTTATTTTGTTCGCGTTTTGAAAAACCGAAACAGAAAAGTTGATATCGGAAAATCAATATACCAAAAAGTTACTGTTATCGATATAGCGAAAAGTTACAATGTTATCGATATCATTGTTGTAACGAAATATTAGTGTTATCAATATTAACGATGTAGGTACCGAAATGTTACAATATTATCGATAACGATACAACGATAATTACGATGTTATCGATATCATCAATATACCGCAAATACCGGGTGTGTAGTAGTAGATTTTACTACCGATATCACAATTTATGGTATCGTACAGTCCTGCTGGTCGCAAATAATGTTGAGCTAAATTGTGGTTATTTGACAAGAGCTTGATTATTGCTTATATGTTAATAATGACGTTTAGTACAATGAACAAGATACCGTATATAATTGGCTCTAAAAATTCATAAATTTAATATCTGACAAGTGTTCTTCATATAGTTTCTTTTTATATGAGTACATATTGAAGTAAAATTTTATATTTCTCTCGGTTTAAAGTGGTGCTACGTTAAGTTCCGTTTCGAAGCTGACCATTATAAATGTTCTAGTTGCTGAAAAAAAACGAAGAAGCAAAATCCGCAAAACAGTTTTTACTACTACTTTGATGTAGGTCTATATTAGGGTGGTAGATTCAAGCAAGCAATATTATGCTTTAGAAAGCACAACATAGATGTTATAAATTAAATGCCATTGTTGTGTACGCAGTTACTAAAATTACAGTATGCAAAGTTGGATACAAGAGGTCGGTGCACCTCACTGCGCGAATACTCAACTAAATTGTCTGCAATGAGGAAAAAGAAAAAAAAACTTTTTTCGAGCGGATATAAATAAATTTTTTATTGCAATTAATTACGTATTATAAAAAAAATCACACAAGTAAAAATAAGATGTACAAATAAGCTTACCGTAGAGCTACCGTTCACAGAATATGTTTCGCAGCGCGCGGCTTATGATAACCTTTACTATTCGCGTGCAACGGCTTTAAAATAGGGTGTCTATAAATATATTCAAAAAGAAAAAAATAACGTTTTTTAAATTAAATTGTAAACTTTCTAGCCATGTAAGCACTTACTGGACTTTGCTAACGTCTTAGACGAAGAAAACTATTCTATGGGACCTGCGTGGTCAAGCAATTATCAAATAAAAATAATTTATACCGTCCACATTGTTATGCAGTATGTGTAAATCTTATATCCATAACAGGTTGTTTTAGAAAGTATGTTAAAGGGCGCGATGTTTTTATGATTTGAATTTTCGTTTTTGTCGCTTTCATTCTTTTAGTGAATGCCAAAAAAATTCATGCTTATACTCATCAAGCACTGCCCGTAGTTCAATACTGTAATTATATGCCCAATGGGAAGCACTTGTATGTTTTCGAAAAAAAAAAATTAATTTTTGTTTCTTACTGGTTGGTTACCGAAGGTGAATGGTTAGCTATATAACTGTGCGAGCTATTGCAATTGTATTTGTAACAATGGTATTCACTGCTGAATAAAATTTTCAATTTAGAATTGTAATTAACCAGAAATGAAAAAAATTAAAATAATTGTATGTTATGCTGTAAGGCGCTATGTTTTGTCCGACTGTTTTTTTAACTTGTTTCTGCTGGTGTGATTAATTTTTACGATTGGTTAAGTGTAAGAAAAGGCAATTTAGTCCAAACTTTACAAAAGTACTGAAAGTCGAAATAAAGAAATAAACAAAGGCAATCTCGCTGTCTCCCAACCCATGCTGCAGTTGTAATTCAGTTGCTATAGTTAGATATTCTTGAGCTGCATGGAAAGGCGTTTCAGGAATCTTTGCTGGAAGTATTTCCGTCCCAAAAATTAAATTCGTCTTCCTCGCTCCCCCCCCCCCCCTCCGTGGCAGATTCTCAGCGCTGTTGCAGGCCCTAGTGTTGCGTAGCCCTGCTCAAGGTCACGACTAGACGGTATAAAAAAGGGAGGGTATAAAAAGCGCTGCTGGATGAGGGAGAGTAAAAGAAGCGCTCCCCTCTCGACAAGTCGCGGGGTTCTTTAGAGGCGGCAGCTTTCCCTCTCCCCTCACCCCTGGAGCACGCAACCCCTCGCCAGCCCTCCAGCCCCTCGGAGACACGCCACGCTAGTCAGACCCGGACCAGCTGCCTGTTGTAACATCCCACAAGAGACGTGTTTGCCCGCCCGCTCTCGGCGGCAGCAGTGCTAAGTGCTGGCCACGACTACTGCCAACCTTCCCTTGCTTTGCGTCCACAACTTTCTCCCCACTTTTCAAGACCGTATACCATAGACAATTAATTACAATTACTATGATCTGACACCTCAGAGTAGTCCTACGGTGGAATCTTACAATGTGTTACTTATTGCACTTTGTTTACATAAAAAATGTGACGCGTAACTAAAACTTACCAAGTGTTTTATTGAAACTGCTCACTTTATCTGTGAGTCAGTGCCGTGTGGTGAGAATCAGCTGGGAAAGCTGTTGTTTTCTCAGTACTGTACAATCTCTGTGCACGCAGATGGGACCAGTAACAATCATACAAATGGGTCTAACAGAACGTATTGCGGCCATTCACGCGTAGATGTAAGGCACACACTGGCGTTCGCTGCACAGCTGCATCTGAGAGGCTGACATGTACAGTTGACAACAAACACAACTTACCTTGCAACAAATTCACTACACGCCACTGTTGGAACACCATTATCGAGGTTTACAAACTTCTATCTACAGACCCGAAGAAATCACTGTTTTATGGTGAGCGGCTAGACTCAACCAGAACACACACACACACACACCTGTAATAGTAATTATAATAATTTGAGACACTGTAAAATCCCGAAAGTTTTTACAGTCAACATAGCATCCAATAAGTAGTAGTATATTTAGTCTTCTATTATTGGATGATGCAATTTGTGGCATGTGTGAACAGTTTTGGGAGAAATCACACGCGTTCTGTGTTAAATATGTACTGTAAAATTATAACCGGGCATGTTGAAGGCAGGAACAGTGCTTCAAATAAACGATAGCCAGTATAGATACAAAACCTTTAGTGTTCTACTCAGCATGTTGGAGCTTGGCAGTCATTTTTCCTTTAATTTTCCAGTGTATATTACAATAATAATAAAAGTAACAATAATATAGGCCGTTCACAATAAAGTGAGCACTGCATAAAGTTTTCTTTGGGCCGTTTTGCAGTTAACTTTACTATTTTTAATATGAAAACTTCCATGTAACTAAAAAGCAGTGTAAAAGTTTCAACAGTCTAAAAAGTAAACATATATTGACCCAATAAAACATCTTTTTAATTAATTACAAGTTCTCCTGAGTGCTTAGTTTATAGTGAACAGTCTACAATAATAATAATAATAATAATAATGATAATAACGCTGTAAGTCAAGTTTTCTTCATGTTACACTGCACTTTCAAGAAATTCATATAACTAGTAACAATAGATAAGAGTTAAAGTTTAATAATAATGTAAAAACCAGAAAACAGCACATGGCTCACCAAAAAGATACGGTCAGGCACTCAAACTACAGAGTTATAGAAAGCAGGGTGTTTTAAACAAGTTCTATACAAACGCTTGAACCGACAAATGACAAATACTCAGCCAGTAGTCAAAACAAATCACTGCATAAGCTATTAACGTACACACAAACGTGAAAATATTAATAACATAAATTCAGAAATATAAGAATAAGAGAATTATTAGTTATGAATGTTTAGCCATAGTCAACAATATCTTATACATAGTCAACTACAGCTTTGTCATTGTCGACTATAGGTTACATGTAGCCATCTATAATTCATGGTCTGTGGTCGCTATACTAAGGCTGTATCCGAATAATGAGTATATACTCGCTTAAGTATGCACATAAGCTTACTAGCCCCTATGTACTTGTTAAGATTATTCGGTCCTAGTAATTGCTCGTATTTAAAAAAAATCGTGTATGTACCTAAAATTTGCATATCTTTAAATAATTTTTACGTGAAATAACAATGATGTCATTCTGTAGCTAAAACATTTTCTTTCACTCTAAATTATTTCATTTAAATAGTTTGAATAGGTTTACTTTGTAGAAGTGCGAAAACAGTCAAATCGCTTCGTTGACGATCGCATGTATTCAAACTGTGGAACCGCAAATACATTATTTGTGGGAAAGTACTATTAATGTAATGTGTAACAGTTGGACAGTGTTTCATACAGTTATAAAATTACGAATTTTTCGTTGCAGATTGCCGTAAACTGATGATTTTTAGCTGTAAATTATGTACCATGAAATCTCGAAAGGGGGAGTTTATCCAAACTTTTAACTGGTTTAATAATTTTTATGTTTGAACGAGATATGATTTGTTTTGTAGACATTCATTGTGGCTAGTTTTTTTTAAATTCAAGGAAATTTTTTTAGCTTTCATAGTTTTTGTACTAATAATGCCTAAGCGTAAATTTCCATAACGGTTTTATGTTAGAAAGGAAAACCAACTGACTTACAAAAATGAAGTAACTAAAGCGAAAGAACGATGTCACGGGCTACGTCACGACATGTATAAAACCATTACTGATTTTTTTTTTAGTTTTAAAATTTTTTAGAAAATTGGAAATTTTTATTTTGTATGGGTAGCTCGGTTTGACCGCGATGGAAGGGCGGATACATTCAATAACAGAATAAATCAAAATTTCCTTATTTGTTTGCAAATGTAATCGCAATATTTTACAACATGACACACAACACTCATTTGCCTACAATTGACAAGTATGTTCATGTTACAAGTTGCTTTCCTTCAAGTAACGTCGCCCATGCAAACGCACAGTATTTGATTCGGAACATCGACAGTTTTCGGGCTATTTTTTCGCACTTAAACTTTCAAGTTATTCTTGTATCAGAGTCTTGTTTAGTTCCTTCTTTGTCAAGCAATCTCATTGATATTTCGCGGTACGTGCTGCACAGACATGACCGCACTCAAAAAAGAGGTGGAGGGGTTGCTATGTACGTGCGAGATGACCTTGACACTACAATATTAGCGCGTTCAGATAACAGTTCTTCAGGGCACCCGGAGTACATGTTTACAAATATCAAATTTAATGAACACACTGTTATTGCTGGAGTAGTATACAAACCACCAGATGCTGGGTTTTTGCGTGACCTTGAAGACATCCTTTCTGTGATCACTTCTGACTACCTGCATGTCATTATCATGGGTGACTTCAACGTCAACCTCATTAAATCCAACAAGGACTCCAAATACTTAACTGATCTAATAGCTTCCTACAATTTAAACATTTTTCCATTACAAGCAACACATCATTCTAATACAACTGAGACGTGGCTCGATCTAATTATTGCATCGATGCCTGACAAAGTTTTAAATCATGGTTAGATTGCTGCACCAGGGTTATCACACCACGATGTTATCTATTCGACTTACTCTTTGCGTTCACCTAAATTCATACCAAAAACAATTAGTTATAGAAATATTAAAAGTTTAAGCACAAGCGAGATAATGGCAGCTGTGTCACTACTCCCCTGGCAGCAAGTGGAAGCGGCTGAAACTGCCACCGATAAGGTCACGATCTTGAACGACATTATATTAAACTTCTATGATACCATCGCCCCCGTTGTTACCAAGCACGTCACCCGACCTGCAGCACCCTGGATGACGGCACAGATTCTGGTATTGATGGCTGAGAGTGACGAAGTTTATAAACAGTTTGTAAGAGTGAAAAAAGCTGGTCTGCCAGAACTCAACTCATATTTCTCCGCATACAAAACTATAAGAAACAAATGCACTCAACGAATAAGAAGTGCAAAGCTCGACTATTTTGATTCACTACAGAAGTCACGGGGCCCGACCTCTAAACTTTGGCAAAACCTACGCAGATCGGAAGTAGCTGCTGTCTCAAGCAAAAACACCAACTCCTCCACGCCTCCCGTGTTATCTCCCGACGATATGAATGTATATTTTACATCAAATGCCCATGTAAATATTTAAAGTAAGAACATCGAAATTCAAAATCTAAAAGATGGAAGGCACCAAAACGGTAACAATAAATTTTTCTTTCGGCCCGTAACTATTCGTGAGGTACGTAAGTCGTTTAGGCCGATCAAAACAAAAGCTCAAGGTGCAGATGGTCTGTCTGTTAAACTGATAACACCTATTCTACCTGCAGTCTTACCCATTCTTACACACGTAATCAACACTTCGCTTAAATAACGTATTTTCCCGGAATGTTGGAATAAAGCTCTGGTGCTGCCAATAGCGAAAATAACTAAGCCATCATCTAACAATGACTACTGTCCTATTAGTATCCTGCCAGTAATGTCTAAAATTATAGAGTTTATAGTACACCAGCAAATGTTTGCATACATAGATAGCTGTAACTTGTTGGATGATTACCAGTCTGGCTTTCTCTCCTTGCACAGTACGTGCACAGCTTTAATGGATGTCGTCGATAACATCCGATTTGCCATAGAGGAGCGTGAATTAACACTTTTATGCCTCATAGCTTTCAGTAGGGCATTTGACTCCGTAGACCATGAAATGCTCTTAGCCAAATTAGAATATTTTTATAATTTTTCTTCAGACTTGTGCGAATGGTTTGCGTCATATTTGAGTGATCGCAGCCAGTGCGTTGTTTCCAACAGCCAGAAATCAAATTGGAGACATGTAAAAAATGTAGTTCCTCAAGGCTCCGTACTTGGTCCCCTCTTATTCTCGCTCTACATAAACGATGTTGGAAAGAAAGTAACGTATACCAAGTACCACATGTACGCAGATGATCTTCAAATTCATCTGCTTTTTGGCAAAGATGACATACTGAAGGCCACAACTCATATTAATGATGACCTTGCAAAAATACAGAGTTAGTCTGCACGGAATTGCCTTACTGTAAATCCCGCTAAAACACAGTGTATTGTCCTTGGGTCACCTAGTCTCGTGTCATCGATAAATAAACTTGCTCTTCCACAAATAATTTTTAAAAATACCCCAATCCCTCTCTCAAAGAATGTCGTCAACTTAGGTGTTACAATAGATCAAACTTTATCGTGGACTCCCCACATTACCAAAATATGCATAAAAGTAAATCACTCATTACATTCACTGAGCCGGTTCAAAAAGCTTATGCCGACTGAATTAAAGATCACATTAGTTCGAAGCCTTTTGTTGCCTTTAATTGACTATCGTGTTGTAGTTTGTAATAGCCTCAACGAATGTCACTCTTCACGTTTGCAAAAACTTCAAAATACATTTATAAGATACATATTCAACTTAAAACCACGTGACAGAGTAAGTCCCTATCGCAAGAAGTTGTCCTGGCTAAAGTTAGATAAAAGAAGAGCTACGCATTCTCTGTTTTTGCTCCACAAAACTCTTTACTCTAACAAACCAAACTATATTCGCAAGAGTTTCTCTTATTTGAACGATCGTCACTCTGTAAACACACGCTCTAAGGCTGACAACAGGTTGCTAGTGCCGCTGCATAAAACCAAATATTGTTCAGAATCATTCACTGTTGCTACACCCAAAATTTTTTAACACCTTAAAAACTGAGCAAAGAAACGTAACTAATTTCCATACATTTAAGAAGGTAGTAAATAAAAACTATCTTAGTCCCCCCCATTGAATGAAGAATGAGGCTAGCTTCTTGTCTCTCTGTGTGTGTGTGTGTGTGTGTGTGTGTGTGTGCGCGCGCGCGCGCGCGTTCGCGTATGTATGCAAGGATAAGTGAGAAGAGGAAAAAAATGTTTTGCTTTTTTGTGAGTTTGTTCGTGTGATGGTATATGTTTGTGCATTTGTGTGCGTATGACCTCAGAGTATAAACATTTCAAAGTGTAAAATCCTTTGGTGTGTAATTTGTCTTTTTTTCCTTCTCATATTTGTATGTACGTGTGAATGTTTATTAATTTTTCTTATAGTTATATATAAAATAATTATATAGCATTAATTATCTATTTAATTTTCACTGTTAAAAATGTACAGCATATTGTATTTTATGTTTGTAATAATATGTGTAATGGGTCCAGTGTCAGAAAATGCATCCGTGCCTTAACTGCGCCTTAAGGACGATATAAATAATTAACATTTAAAGAGTCTCGTTGTGTAACTCTTTAATTAACTCCAGTAACTGTCTCCACTACCAGCCTAACCTCCTTGTTCGTTCCACACACACAAGTGTAACACTCCTCGTCGATAACAGTCGCTAACTCGCTGATTGCTACGTTGCTTCCTTGCCCACCCCGTTACCTTCGTTGCGTTTCAGCTGCTACCTTTATATGCGTCACTGTCACCGCTGTCAATGTCGCTGCCCCCCTCCCGACCGATACGTATAGTGTACAGGCTAAGCGCCAAACGACAACTGCCCGCTCGGCCGCGGCGAACTATATTTCAATCAGTGTATTAGAACATGCCACACAGACTATCCTTAAAGTGAAAATTTTCAGGAAGAGCCAAAAACCATAATTCTGAAACAGAATTTGTTTTCTATGATCTCCTTAAATGGTAATCTGATTCATCAATCTATCCAAGAAATGGCTCAATAGTTAGACTTTCAAAATTATTATTCAGCCGTATTAAACACTGATCAATTTATTCAGTTTTTTTGTTGTATGCTCTCCCATGAAAGTAATTTGGATTGTGGAAATTGTTTGGGCACAATATGACTTTAAACCGTCAGACAGAATAAATTGTTTTCATTCGTATTTGTTTTCTAAACTCTTATTAATTATGTGGACACCACATCTAATAATAATTTACCATATGTAAACATTTATATCTGGCATTTTTTTTTGCATATTAACGAGAAAAAGGTTTTTTTGCTGATTTTTGAACTTATCCACAGTAAAAAAAGCTAATTCACCTACACAAATGCATTCTCAGACAGTAGTGACCGCAAACTATACCTAAATAAAATATATATATTTAAACGTGTGGAAATTGTTTTGAATATAAATAATTCTAAAAAATAAGGTACAATTTAGTAACTCTTACAAATATATATGAACTAATAAAATTAGAAGCAATATCAGAATTTTTGTAGGGTACAAGTTACGTTTACGTAATTATTTTTGCATGCACTTATTTTCTACTAGGGCGATTTTGAACGGAAGTAGTTATATCTAAAATACTTGTAAATTTCAGAACCAACATTACATAAAACCGGACCAATTGCATGTTTTAAATTTCTTACTACACTAGACTTTAATCATGTAATACCCAGGATAAGCTTCTATGGAATAATATTTATTTTTTTACAAATATCATTCAAATATAATTTTGCCAGACATTCTAAACAAAAGTTTACCTGTATCATAATCCGTTTGAAGTATTTTACTCATGTTTTGAATCATATATCATAGAACTGTGAAATAACTACTGTAAAAAAAATTAACCGTATATACTAGAACATGCAATTAACATGAAAATGCAAAATAATATAATGTACTAGGACAATCGTTACCTTAAAAAAATATTTAGATACCATCCTCAATTAATTAAAGTATGACTTTAAATTTGAAGCAATATTAATGTAAGTTAATGACATGGTAAGCAATATTTTACGAAATAAATACTATAAAACAAGAATTTATACTTAAATAAGAAAAATAATATTCTATTCACGTTTAGATTAGGTTGGTAAACACGTATGTTGCGTGTTGTAGTGTTTTTTTGTGTTTAATTTATTTGAGAAGAAACACTAATATAGATATATGATTTATTTCCACCCCCCGCCCAAACTGCCATAGAGAAATATAACTAATATCACCCTCATTAACCATGTAAGTTAGTATATTTCATATTTCTGCAGGCATGTTGTAGAAGGTGTAACACTGCCAGAAATCTTTTATCAATGTAGGTTGTTAATATGACATAATCTCTCGTCTACAGCGAGGTCATTTGAGATGGAAAAAATTTACAGTATCAACTGATTAGAAACATTTGGCTGTTTTAAGGACCCTATCATAATATTCGACTGTAAAGATTTCGAAACACCACAGTAAACCGAACTGAGGATGCCCAGATTGGGAATTGAACCCGTGTACATTCGATTTGAAGTCAAGTGTTTCAACATTGCGCTATCACATTATCTTCATCAACGTAGTTTCAGCGGATTCTTTCAAGGATGACTCAATTTGAATGCTTATCCAGCATTTACTTATGTCGTTGATCGGGTGTGATGGCTTTGGTATATTCACAGTCATAACAACTCTATGTATTTTAGAGCATCGGCAAACAAAAATAAGACGAACTGTTTCTAGTATAACTTAAAAATTAATTACTAAGGAGGCGGCAGAATGCCATAAAATGGGAAACTGTCCGGTATTGGGCACGATGTACAAAGAAGGTTTATCTGTGTGGAACCCAACTATACTTGGCTGAACTTTACCACAGCAACGTGAAATTTCAAATATTGTATTTAGATTTCAAGACTTTCAATACCACACAACTTATACGCATGCCACCGCACTGTCTGAGGATTTGAAAATTTTTTTTCCTGACCTACCTTAACCTAATGTTGTATGATGTAAGTCCGGGGGAGAAGCAGGACCTAAAGTACGTCTCAGGACTGAATCCCATGTATCTATACAAGGGAGAAATCTCATGCAAAAGGGCATGGGCATGCACGGAGGGATTGGGCTGTTATGGCTCTAACTGGGGCCATGGCTACTTCCCTAAATATATCTATAGATTAACTTAGAACCAAGAAGAAATAGGAAAAAAACCGGCATACACATTGTAAAAACCTTCTCGGCAGAAATGAGTGTGACCACTCAGCAGTTACATATAATAATAGTATATAGCTCCTGGAACTGAGGAAGATCCAGGTTTCTTTATAAGTGTAGTTGTAGAAGTTTCTTGTTGAGTGTGGGGAGGCCTTCATTTATTTTACTTCATTTGTTTTTCTTTTGGTGGCCGTTGGCTTTAACCAATGTGTAGTGGGACACAGCACCGTGGTTCTAGAGAAAGGCGACATACACTTTAAAGGTATGCCTTCCGTGTTTACTCTAAACGTGCACTGCCAAGAAAGTAATAATTGTGGAACCACAAGGGAGGAATGATAAGCTTGGAAACCCTGACGGATGAGTTATGTCGTATAGAAATTTTACTGTAGGGACATGCTGGATGACAAATTTCTTCACGTAATGAACAAAATTTAAGCTTTATTTTCATTTTATTCTGCTTCGTTCACAAGTGACATCCTAATGCTTGCAGTAATTGAATACAGCAAAACATAAATACTGATATGCTTAGTGGCACAAAGGTTAGAATATAAACGCTGGAGAACGTAGAAATTTTTTTACATATGTTATTGGAAGAATAGATTATCCCACCCAATTGCAGGTTTCGACCAGCGTTGAGGGATATCAAGAAGATCCTACGATAGAGAAACGATGGACTGCAGAGGACAGAGGACATGGGAAACGGGAGTCCGGCCTCGCAAGAAATCGAGCCATGGTAGCCGAGGTTGGAGGCATGACTTATAGCCACTGCGCCAACCGCTGTCCCTGGCCTTCTTTTCGTATGGTATTTATCACACATTATCCTGTTAATATTTCCAAGTTTTATTTAAAACAAATGACAAAAATTACAGCTTTTACAAGTATTGGCGGATCCCTTGGGGCGCTTAAGAGGCTGCGTCACCTAATTTGATAATAACTTTAATTTTCGTTTAATGCAAGCTGGATGTGACGAATAATCGGCAATGTTTCTTTAAATAAACATTACATTTTACTATTAGGTGCATATTATTGGACTGACTCGGTTCTGTGAGATATTTAGTGTATATTATTAGGCGAGAGAAAATTTTTATCTTATAATTTAAATTAAATTATTAATTACATAGTTAAGTTTTAATTTTTTTGAAGACAATGTACGTAGTAAACGGTAACGTAATTAGCTACCTCCTTATAGACGCATTTTCAATGAAATCTTGCCAAATACTTAATCAGGAAGGATTTAAGAAAAGTTCATCACAATAGGTGACACGGGCTCGTAACCTATCCTTTACCACTCCAACTTGCACTGGATATGAAAAAGTGTTTGTTACACTTCAGCTTCAAACTTTTGGTTAGTAAAGCATCCAATATTTATTATTTAATGATTCATTTTATTGCTCGACAATTAAATGTACAGTTTTTGATAGTTTGTTGTTGCCAACTCGAAGAACTTTACAACGATAATGAGTGATATTCCTGAACAATAGCTGTATTTTTTCAAGTGAGCAACGAATTTATGGGGTAAATATTTTTACACCATTTGGGCAAATAACTTATACATTATGACAATAAGGCATTTACACAAAATTGTACAAAAATATTTTCGCCATAAATTCGCGGCTCTACTAATCAGGTTGCTATTTCTCTAATACTCCAGGCTGAAAGAAAAATTGTTATCTGTTTTGTATGTTAGTATAGGCACGCTGTATGTTTAAAAACATAGAAGCATAAACGGAAGTGTGCTTTTTTTTAGTATATAAATCAATTGGGAATACCTGAGTTAAGCAGTCTCGGGTAATACAGAAAACGTTTTATACGCTACACCACCATTCACGGGCTAGGCGAGGCCTTCTGAACTGATGTCAAACAACGTAAGTTATTTCACTGTTCTGTACAGTTAGGAAGATTGGTTTTATTAATACAATATATGATTTTTTAAAAGTGCACCAATATGTCCACATTTTGAACTGACAGAATAATACGTCCGTGTTACGAACTGCACGTTGTACCACTTTTTCCGTCTTTATTCTTTTTTTTCATAATTATTTAAAAATGTTTTGCAGTATGGCCAAGTGTAACCACCTCGCCATTGCGCCAAACATCTCCCATTAGTGACAAACGAATTCGTGTGACTGGAGTTGATGTTAACACAGTCATTTTTAAATTTTTTTACTAATGCAGATATAATCGGACACAAGTTTACACCCAGCTGAACCCGGTAATCGAACCCACTACCTCTCGTAACGTGAACCTGTGCTCAGCTTACTACATGACAGTCGGCTGCCACTCGACTAGACAGCGCACTGACATTTCTCAAAGTTATTTTTAATCAGCCGAATAATATTTTAAAGCTGTGTATGTCACGCTGTTGATCTGGTTTGGATTATTTGCATTACCATTATGCACACTGTCTTACACAAATGAGTTTATCCCATTTTTTTTACAAAGACGAGTTAATAACCGCTAAACCTGTCCAAATGTCCACCATATTTACATAAAAAAATCTGGTACTCTATAACCCATTCAGAAAGTTTTTTATTTACGGCCAAATTAACCACTAAGTAGTTAATTACTGTTACTTCTAACCGTACAGTGAGAAACAGAGCATGCGGCTAACAAGCACTTAAAATTTCATAAGTACTTAATCGGAGCAAAACGCTACTTGGTGAAACCAGCTTGTAGACGCACATGTATTCTTAACAACGATAAGTCACCCTATAAGGATGAAATTTTGTGATTGTGAACATAAGTATTTATTCATCGACGACGGTTGCGATTAGAACATAGGCAACTCAAGTCTATTTTGTTTTAGTATATTATTTTAACGTGTTATCAGTAGCAACAAATTTTATTGCAACATACGTGTTGTAGCACCTATCTTTATAATTTATTCATTATGTTTCATGTTATACAACCGACAGTCCTTAGAACTGCGCAGCGCATTTGAAAGTTTCTCGGGGTATTACTTTGTACATACATTTTGTTAAAGTTTAAATTAAACACTTTTATTGTTTCTATTTCTAGAAGACGTGCAGTCCTTGGAATACAATTTAGATGGTATGTCGTTTATATGTTTTCGTCGGGTACACGTCGTTTGCCCTAAAGGCATTTGCCCTACAGTGTGGGGCAAACGATGCGCTCCCTTTTCTTCTTATTTTTTTCGTGAGGACAAATTCTTTAGATTACATTCAGTTATTTAATTCTACATTTAGTGAATTAAAGGTTTTAATAGGTTAAAACAAGTTATGTTAACGATATTTTTGTGTTTTTGTCACCAATGTTTTGAATAAAATACCTTAAGGAAGGAGTAAAGAATATTAGTACAAATATACTGACTTAAATTAACTTACTTAAATAAATTACTTTTTTTATTCTTGTACAAATGTATTATTTTGACGAATTTTCACAAAGAAAAAATATATTTATTTGTTTGTATTTTCATTCAGTAAACGTGTGTTAAGCTATCTCCAACGAAAGGAAGAAAACATTTCATTAGTTACTTGAGAGCGTGCTCCGAAGTTCTTATAATATCAATATATTTACGGTTTCCGTATTTGTGAAATGATTTTCAGTAAATACAGTACATAACTTGTAATTATTTCTTACTTTCCTGCTACAAATGAACATATTCTTTAATTACTAAAACTCCATAAATTCACTCTTGTTCTTCTATTTTATTTTGTGTTTTAATTAATGATATGCAATAGAAGAAAATAATTGTTTAGCTGTATTCAAATATAATTGTTCATAAACAACATTGAACGAATGTACATACCGGTACATTACATTTTCACGTGTATTTATTTGATTATTTACAAACAGAGATGGTAAGTCAATTACTTTCTCGTACTTCTAACACCGTACGTTTTACTGAAGTCTCACTCGCTCTGAGCTAGTACGAGAGTGTCGTTATGTAACCAGCTGCACGGTGTAGGTCGTTGTTTGCACTGGAGTGTATGGACGTATGTATGGACGTATGCGTGTGTATGTATATCTAAGTACGCTGGTGGTGGCACCAGAAGAAGTGTCGATTATTGGACTGTTAGACATCGGTAGGTGTGCACGTGTTTCATTTGAGTGTTGGTGTGTGTGCATAACCGTGCTCATTAAGGTCGTTTGAGTGTAACATTTCTTTATTTGTTTCATTGTCGACAGCGTGGTCATAAGTGACGGTTACACACAACCGATATACAAAGAACAGGATATGGGGTAGGATTGTCTTTGTTAAATAAAGATCCCAGCATTCGTCTGGGGCGATTTCGAATAGCCACGGAAAACCGATATCAGGATAGCCGGAGCCGTCGATCGAACCTGGGTCCTCCCGAATGCGGGTTCAACGTGTTACTGTTGCGCCACATCGTTACTGTGGCATATATGAAAGGCAACGCTTAGGGTCTAACTTAGCGAATTTAGTCTAAAAGTACACTGTAGAATGTTTGAACTTTTACAAGAAAATTCCTTCGAAATACAGTTTCCTAGTTAATTACTTGTAAAACTTCAATGGTTGTTTTTGTAGAAACAAATACAAAGTAAATGCTTATAATATTACAAGGTACAGTCTTGTATTTGCACTTGCAAAATACGGAAAACAGTGACTTAACTTTTGAAATTTTTTAGCTCGTAATAAATATTTATTACATCAAAATTCCTACGAGAGGATACAATTGACGCATTTACTTTGCCAAAAATAAATCTGTTTGTAAATAAGTAAATACATTTCCGGCAAATCCGTGTCTTTATTGAATTTATGAACAAAGTTTCCATAGTTTATTTTACAACGGAAATATTTGTAACTTAACTAAACAAATAATTTTACGAATGAAATGTTTGTAGTTTTACAAATGTTTGTAAAAATACGAAGAAATTCTTTGCAGCTTTCACCATTTTTACAGTTTATTCTTTTTAAACGAAACACATTATTAATGTAGTTTTGTTAAGAGAAGACATTACCTTGCTCATGAGCAGCGTTTTAGCGCGTCAAGCATGTTCTGTTTTACGCGAAACTGCTGAACTTTATTTTTCTATATCGTTACCTGAACACACTTTTAAACTAATCTTCTTTGTTTTAAAAATGCAGCACGCAAATAAGAAACGTGTTTTAAGGTCCCTGGCTAAAACGATTCATTCAACCTGCTCTATCTGTTGAAATATACTCCGTTTTGCATATTTTCGACAGTTCTAAGTGCACTACTTCTTAAAGGGAATGGAAAGTATGGTGTCGAGAGAACGACTGGCATATTCTATCGTCGATAAAATCTTAACTATTCATCTTATTTCAATGAAAAATTTTTGCCGAGTAGATATTTTATTTCTGAACGTCTATTTATATAGCAGTGAACGGCAGTATGCTTTGCTTTCGATTAAAAATAAAATTTGTATTTCGAAAATTAGAGATACAAACCACAAAATCCATAAAAAATTTTTAATATTATAATTTTCAATACGACAATATCCAGGACCTTATGATAACCGACTTTCAAAAGTAATCGCATTTTGATTGAAAAATAATTTTTCTAACCAAAAATCTCAGTGCGATAGGTTTTTATAGATGTTAAAATTATTTTGAAATCAAAACGCGAGTATTTTGGGAAGTCGGTTATTACATAGTCTTCGATATTGTCGTATTAAAAATTATAAAAATGACAGTTTCAAATTTGTATGGATTTTTTGGTTTCCATCCCTCATTCTTCTAAATGCCCATTTTTATTTTTTATTCGAAAGCAAAGCATGCAACCGTCTAGTGGTATATAAATAAACGTTCGCTAATAAAATATCTACTCGGAAAACAATTACATTGAAATAAGATGAGTGAATACTTTAGATTTTAATGACTATTAAATATTCCAATCGTTCGCTTGACACCTTAACTGTCAATACTTACCCCTTAAGCGTTTTAGATTAGGGCGGGGCTATTTCGCTGTTGGCGCTATTCCACTCATTTGAGAAAATCTGGCAGGTCAACAGTTTGAAGAGGAAGCAAAACACGTTTTCGGACCAGCTTAACTTGAAATATGATGTTGGCTGCTACCTCGCCTAGCAGATGAAGGAGCACTTTGACGATATTTGAGAATCCTAGTTGAAGGTTACAATTTTCGTTGAAATTATACCGCTGTGTGCAGTGCTCCGTCAATAACGACGAAGCATTTCTTTCTTAAGGGTGTTCATGTGTGTTTAGTACAAACTATTTACACTATAGCATTAGTTATGTAGACGATACTTGTGGGTACAGATTCCTCAGGCGAAACAATTTTGAACTCCTCTAGTTTCTCCATAACTGTGCCACAAACTAAAAATTTGCATGTTACACTGCCATGCACATAGTGAAAACCAGTTGACTTATTTAAACGAAATAATTCACAGAGAAATAACGTGCCACGAAGTACGTAACCTATTAGAAAACTCACAGTAAACAACTATATACAGGTTGTTACGGGAGTAGACGTCAATAAAGAGGAGGGAGGTAGAGGGGCCCAAGACCTACCAAATAAACCAAACTTATGTCATCCGATTCACAAACGTCTGAAAGTTATGAATTAAAAAAAAAAAAATTGGCTATGCTCTACCCTGAGCTAAGCATTTACTAATGGTGAAAAAAGTAATGGTCCACATTGAACAAAATTTGTACACATCTAAGGTGATACGTGTTGTCACATTTAAAAACACATTTCATGTCACTAAGAGTACAGCTACAATGGTTGAAAAAAATCACTTTCACAAAAGTTGTGCTGGGTTCTGAGAATGACTGTAGTTTGCACGAGGTAAAAAAATATCAACGGGTCACATAAATGATCACCCACCATTGGAAAAACTGCCCCATAATATGGCCAATTAAATCGTAAAACCCAGCTTTTTTAAATTAACAAACGTCGATGCAGTAAATACGAAAACATAACGTAATGCAGAACATTCACAGAATGTGAAATCAGCTATAAGGTTAAAATTAGTATGTGAGTAAATTACAAAATGTAACATTATTAAAATACAAATATTTCACAATGTTTGAAATTTTTAATTGGACATACTATGGGGCAGTTTTTCCAATGGTGGGTGATCATTTATGTGACCCGTTGATATTTTTTTACCTCGTGCGAACTACAGTCATCCTCAGAACCAAACACAACTTTTGCGAAAGTGATTTTTTTAACCAATGAAGCTGTACTCTCAGTGACATGAAATGTGTTTCTAAATGTGACAACACTTATCACCTTTGATGTGTACAAATTTTGTTCAACGTGAACCATTACTTTTTTCACCATTAGTAAATGCTTAGCTCAGGGTAGAGTATAGCCAAATTTTCTTAGAAAATTCGTAATTTTTAGACGGTTGTGAATCGGATTACACAAGTTTGGTTTATTTGGTAGGTCTTGGTACCCTCTACCTCCTGCCTCTTTATTGACGTCTACTCCCGGAACATCATGTACTATATATTTTTTAGTTTCTTAATTTGCGATTTTTCTCCCATACTTTTGCGATTTTGTTTTAAAGATGCAAAATATTACATTGTGAGATTATAAATGTTTAGTTATGTAGTCCATGTCGTGTTTTTTCTCTGCGAATGATCTCATTTGAGTAAGTCAATTGGTGTTTACTATTTGCATGGCAACGTAACATGCAAAGTTTGACTTTACACACAGTTATTAGAAAAATACGGAATTTTAAATTGTTTCATAATTGGAAACTGTACTCAACAAGCAGCGACTACAAAACCAACACTATATAATGAATATGTAACAATATTATTTCATCCCACTTGAACACCCTTAAGGCTTCTGTTAAATTATGTCGAGTGTTACACCGTCAAAGTTATTATTAAGTTTCAGAGTAGTCTGTAGTAATTTTTACAACCACAAGAGTACTTTTCTTCAAAGTTTTCAATTTTATTTTTGTATCGGTAACTCTGTTTGTGGATGAAGCTATTACACACGTATAAATACAACGTACACACACGGTCAAAATTTTTATTTATTTCCAAAGTATAAATAATTTTAATTATTACACCAACATATGGGTCTAGAGGAAAAAAAAGGTTTGTGTGGGGAAAATATGTTTAGGTTTTGAGAAGGTAAATACGGGCGGAATAGCCGCACAAAATTGGAATTTGTTAAAGTTTGTAAACTTTAATACAATAATTTGTGGTTAAAATATTCAGCTGTGTTTCATTTTGTGTAACTATGGTTTTGCTTACTAAATACTTCCTCCATTAAGCATTGTTAGTTTTTATGGTGCAAATGATTTCATATATATTGAGGTTCATACCCTGAAAGTGTGAGAAATAGCCCCGCTCTATCCTACACACTATGCTATACATTTTATAATGAATCTAAGATATACAGTTAAACATATTTTCTAATTTTATCTTGCATTGTGACATATATCACAAAATATTAACCATTATTGTCCATAAGCTGCTGTTAATTTTTACGGACGTTATGTGAACAGTGTACAAACTTCATTCGTAAAACCGATTGATAGAAGAAGATAATCTCACTTAAATTTAATACATATCCCTACTTTAAAAAAATTATACTATAGAGTTTACTCTCGAAACCCTACAGAGAATAGACTACTAAGAAAGAAATGTGTGCCAATTTGTTTCTTCGCCCATAAAGGTGACATTGTTCTTAAATCACGTACCGTAGTCACCCATATTGCGTTACTCTTTATTGGATTTACAAGGATAAAGTGCATGGTCCAAAAATCCGCTTAAGTATTAACGTTATTTTACTGTAGAAATGGCAAATGACCAACTGAAAAAAGTTTGTGCATTTTAATTTTTGATGAACTTGTTTAAATTTGATGTTTTTGTGATATTTATTAAAACATCTTGGTGTTCAAGAAGTAAGTTTTTAATTTGTTTCGCTGTATTGTTTACTCTCATATGCATTGGCTGGGAAAGAAAAAATTAGCGAATTTAAAGATCTCCATGTAAGAGACCACTCTCCTACGCATACTCAAGCCTGACCATGTGTCCATTAGCCGCTACTCACCGGAACAGACAAGCAACGAATAGTCAGGACTTGAGTATGTATAGCACAGTAGAGTATCATATGGAGGTCATTGAATTCGCGAATTTTTCCTGTCCCTATTGGTTTCAAAAGTGGTAGTATCTCATAGCGAGTTTTACACATTTTCTAGTGCACTTTATAGGCTTTTAGGCTGTCCGTCGTTAATTGAGGAAGTTTTCGGAAGACAGATATGTAGAACTATGTGCCCTTTTTCGGGAAACTGTTTAAATGTAACGGATATAGTGTGTATTATGTTCCCTCACAATTTCGTTTTGGTACTCCAACAATAACGTTTAGGACAGTATTTTATTTGTAGTGAATCATTTGTGCACAACACCTATGTATTTACAAATACTTTATTTATTATTTCTTTCAAGGATTACACTTAACAATTACATTACAATATGTGTAAGTTTAGCTAATGTGCATTATGTACCCAACGTCAAACCTCAATAACTCAAAAGCCCACTTTTTTGTATGTATCCTTCTACCAGAAAATCTCTCTATTTGTAACTTGTTGTAGTCGTTCCTTTATAAAACCGTCATTTTAATATCTGTGATATGACAAATGCATTCCTTAACAATGTGAAATAATCGTAGTCAGTGTTTTAAAGAATCAACCAAGCTTAACACAGTTATGATAGGCTCGAAAAGTAAAAAAATAATCAACAGTGATATTTCTGTAAGTTTTACCAACAAAATGTTTGTGGTGAAAACATTTAGCTGAATTCAGAGTACTAATAGTGATTATGGAATGGACGCAGAGTATAAGTAGTTAAATTTGTGTGGTATCTGCACGTCGTGTACTCAGTATTTTTTAGGTTTGTACTACGGAAGAAAGTGGCTTACTACTTCTTTCGCAACCTGTGGTGAGTTATCCTTTCTTTCATTCAGCCTCTCGAAGAAATCTTATCTTTAACGTGTGCTGACAGCAACTTATCATGCGTCAATGTGATATCGTTTAACGCTACGATGATTTCGTGCCAATTTTGTTACTTCACTGAATTTATTAATCTATATATTATTGACGGTAATAATAGCAGTGACCTTCAATGTATTGTATGAGACCTAATGTGTTTCAACTGTACTAACTGTGTTTTCACAGCACAGGCCTACGTACTACAAGACAGTTGAAAAGCGTTACATAAATTAATTCGACAAATCGTACGCTGCAGTTTTCAAACTCAATAAAAATCGTGAAAATCAACATTAATAGTTAGTCTACTTTAATTCTGTATCCCATTTTATTAATTAATTTTATTATTTCTTTATATTTAGAGCTATTTTGAGTACCGTGGTGGCTCAGTGATCAGACCTTGTTTGATCCCCGGTGGGGTTTGTCCCCTATTTTCGCAAGTGGGGAATGCGATGCTCATTGCCTTTCGCCGGCGGGTCTCCTCGGGATGCTCCCACTTCCCCAGTATTTGCATTCCGCCACTGTTCCAGTCACACCTCTGTTCGTTCTAACTAACATTCAACACCTCGGTACTCATCGCAAGCCAAATTTCCCTACTCCAATTCAATTTTAAGCAAAATTCTTTACTCCAAACTGCATTTAACTAAAAATATAAATAAAATAAAAATATATGAATAAATTAATCTTAACCGCGTAGAGTAATGAATTTCCAAAAATATTCTTGGTCTGTGAGGAGAGAAAGAAGAATTTCGAGCCGGAGTGAGTGAGAAACTGGTTTTGACGTCGTCCACGTGTCAAAATTTACGATTTCAACACCACACCCGTAATTTGTGTTACCTCAGACCCTGCGTCCGTTCCATCGTAACCTAGGACACGTTAAAAGCTTGTAAAGGAATTTAAAAGCGCCAGAACAAAAAATTTACTTCCCGGACTATCCACTAAATGGCTACCAACCATACCTCCGGTAACTTAAGGGTTGGAACAAAAACGTTAACTGCGTCCCTTTACCTGCTTCCCCCACGGCCCTTGAGTCAGAAACGAGAATAACCATTTGTTACATAAACCGACCAGGCGAGCATGTCTAGCGAGAGACACAATGTCGTAAATTCCTTATTCCAGAATGCAGTGTTCGTGATATACGACAGGGTTTGGAAATTGTTCCGCGCTGAGACAAAAGTTTTTTTTTCTGTTTTGCTGCGTAGGCTAGTTATGTGGCTGCATACGACAAAGACTTACTTTTGGAAGGCGGGTTTATCAGAATATCCGGGTTGCTGTGAACGTGTCCGTAATATTCTATCGAACACGTAAACGTATTTTTGCATAGCTCAACCCTATCTCTCGATTAGTACACTCGAGTGGATCAGCTTAATTATAATAACTGTAAGTCGGTAGCTGCTAATACCCGTAGCGTAATCGGAGACTTAATCAAGAAATCATTCAGACAAGAAAATCTGTTGTACAGGCCCTTGAAAAATTCCTACAATTTTTTCAAGTTTATGACGCGTAGTTGTCGATCTGATGCATGTCGACGGAAGAAACCATAAAATAATTTTTGAAACTTTAAGTTTGTTTTATTAGGGGCAGGAATACTTTACTTGGGTTACCATAATCAAAAGCATTATGAAATTTATGATATAGGTAACGCGCAAACACATTTCCGTTTAGTATAACTGAATTGAAACTATTTTTAAGTTAAGTACGATGTAAATACATTTTGAGGACGAGAACATGTGACGTATATTCAGTTTATCTCAGTAAGCGCTAATAGTAGGTGTAATATTTATTTCTGTTGTTAGGTTTTGGTCTCACTACATGCATGACTACTTCCTTCAAACATGCACGTTCGAAGTAAACTAGTTGCACATGAAGTGTCTCGAACTACATATATTCTCAGCTACTCTTCCATTGGCTACTTACAGTAACGAGCTGTGTAACAAATATGGCTGCTTTCTGTTCCGAAATTTTGCAATCGTTAATTAAATTAATTTAATGTATGAAGTGATTGTATTCGTTATTCAAGCGCAGCAGAATTGTAGTTAGTTGCATCATAATAATAACAATTTCATGAATGTTGACTGTAGTTGATATATTACTTAAAATTTTAACTTCAAATTTTATTCGGTGGGCGAGTAACCTAGTAAACATATTTAGTTTTAAATGCGGTAAAGCATCGTTAACCAACGTGTTCATATAAATTTCTTCAATATCTCCAGTGTGATTGATAGCACTGAAGAAACTGACCTGGTATTAAAATATATCATTTATGTGGAACACTAAACGGTACCGTTTAAAGAGGACATGTCTTGTGCTAGGCAATATTGTTTTGAATTTTTTTAGACAATGTGTACACAATTTAGATACTAAAACTTTAATGCTTGATGAGTAATTTGTTATCTGGCCTATCTGTTGTTTTGCTAATTCGAAATACTGATATACGAGGGATAACGAAAGCAACATAACTGATAAGTTCCACACTGAACAACGTTTTCATATTGTACAGCTATACAACATTGTTTTAACGAGGCAGACTTTTTTGACGTTTTTAAAGTAAAACTTTGTTTTACACTATGTGTATGCAAATTCAGTCAAAAACACATTTACCTGCGCCGTTACGAAAAGTAAGAGACGGTAATTACATCCGAGAAATGTGAAATTTAAATAGGCTACTTATTGTTGTTTAGTATATAAGCGTGATTCGCGTAACTACTAATATTCCCAGGTAATATTCTGCATGTAACAGTAAAGACATTACAATGTCTAGAAAATAACACTACTAGGATTCTGTACAACGAATAAATCCAATAATACGGCAATTTAAATTACCTCCTATTAGAAAAATAATGTGGTTGAACTATAGACGCCGACTGAGTGGATAATTTATTTTAAAAAACTGATAGAAGCAATATATAATGAGTTAACACATGCATATTTTAATTTATACTGTAGGCCTAGTCAGAAATTAAAAATAATTTTGTTAACATATAACATTCAATACGTCATGAATAAAACAATGGTCCTTACACAAAACATGTTTTCCGTTCATTTTAAATACGCTTACTTAAAAATATCGTATTAACTTATCTCTTCAGTTCTTCAACTCAATTAAACTATTCCCTCCGAGTGATATCATATTTCACGTAAGTGGGAACCAAGTTAACCTCAAATCAACCTGTTGCGCCGTGTCGACTACAAGGAACAAACAGAACACTACAAGTTCAATGACCCTGACTTCAGTCTAAAGAAAGAAAAAGATTTTCTGATTTTGTTATTGTTAGTGGTCTGTAGTTATTTCACCTTGCCAGCCTTCGTGCCCACAGCATTATTCAGGAACCAATACCGTAGCTAATACGGGT
Organism: Medauroidea extradentata; assembly: GCA_003012365.1. Lineage (NCBI taxonomy): Eukaryota > Metazoa > Arthropoda > Insecta > Phasmatodea > Phasmatidae > Medauroidea > Medauroidea extradentata. The sequence goes on along the minus strand of PNEQ01126729.1, from coordinate 5,348 downwards.
TCCGGTGTGAAAATGAACTAAGTGCCAGTTACTATTACTAAAAAAATCCCTGTTATTGAACACCGGAAATCTTTTCTTTTGTAGTATTTATCTGAATACAAATTTTGTTGAGCAATAAAATAAATAAAAATGTTAATTTTAATCCATGCCAGAGATATAAGGCCTTCACGAAGTTCACGACGACTAATGTCCTTGTTTCGAGAAGCTATTCATTTACTAGGAAGTGCCGGGAGAGAAGGAGAGGGACAGACACACAAAAAATATATGTATCAATAACCGAAAATAGAAGCCAGCTCGGGCAGGTCGTAAACCATTTTCAAAACCCCCTCCCGAGCATCCACGGTTCCTCGGGCAACCCTTCTCCTTTTGAATTTTTCACCCTCGTTTAGGAGACACAAAAACTGTCAACACATGTTCTAACCCCTCTTCGCGCAGCTCTCTCGACGTAACTGGCACGCTTACATAGGCCCCAAACTCCAGGTCAACGGCCTTTCTATTTCCTTTGTTGCTGTTGTTGTGGGTTATCTTAATGCCAGCCGAACACATCTTTCTGCTAAGCCCCGAACCCACTTCCTACACTATTTTTTGCTCGAATATTTTCAGTCACGGCAACTTTATGACGTGTTGCTTAAACACCCGGGAAAATAAGACAGCCATAAATTTTCCCTCGTTTGTTGTAAAGAATCACTTGACTTCCTTTTGCTACGAACGAAATACTAAATACAGAGAATTTTGGAAATGTGCTCGAACGTTAATCTTCTTAGTTGACATGTGACTTTAAACTTATTTTATCTGGTGTTTAATACATGCCTGACAGCAGTACGCTTAGATTCCCAGCATTCGTTAAGAGTAACAGAAAATTATTTTTCGACTGTTTACCACTCTCACAATGAATGTGTTAAAAATATATAGAATTTAAAGGAAATACATTCAACCATAATATTTTCATGCACAAGCAATGATCGCTGGCTAGTAACAAATGAACAAAATATATATTACGTCATCATCTATAGAGAAATAGAAATAAAACTCACATATGTCCATAAAGGACTCATTTTCTTCGAGCCTAAACTACTCCCGAATGTTCAACTATGATGTGCATTAACGGTGGATTCAATTAAATTTAATTTAGCTATAATTTAATAACTCGCAAAAAGTTCATATTTTCAACATAAAAATGTTTTTTTCGAATGTCAATATATGTTACAAATCATAAAGACAGTACTATAATTATTTTCAAAACTATTGTTTGCGATCTTTCTAAACATAAGCATAATAATATAAGAAAAGTGTTTTAAGTTATGTTTGTACAAAACTGCTCTTAACAGACTAATCAATATTTTTGAAACGTTAATGAATCGTGTTTTAATAGAAAAGGACATATATTACTTTCTTACTTCGGAAATTCAATGAAAAGTATTTTGCTCCCCCAAAAAGGCAGAGAATAGTCACCGAATATACAAGCGACAAGTTTAAACATTTTAATAATTTTAATAACTTTCACAGGCTATGTTCCTTGGTGTCTTTTATTACAAGTACAATGCCGCAAAACGAGCAATTTTCGCGTTACCCTCGAAAAAAGTTGTTGCGCATTAAGGTTTGTGAAGATATGCAGTCGTATAGTTTCCTGTAAATTTATTGTAAAACACTAGGTGAAATCGCGAAATTATACATTTATTTCAAGTTCTTATTTTCAGACAGTATAATCCACAGGTGAAAAAAAACGGAAACACAGTGTTTTGGATGTCTGTACCAAACATAGAAATAATTTGACTTGTGTTATTTCCCCCGGCCCTGAGTTTTGCTGCCTCATCTGATCGGTAGTTTTTTCATACTGGTGCAAAGAACTTGAATGATTTTAATAGAATGCTTTTAAAAAATGCTTTGAAATCATACCCAAGAAGAAAAATCTTTGCACCAATAGCATTCATTATACTCTCTCTACCGGGCCCATGGTTGGCGCAGTGGCTAATGAACTCGCCTCACACCAAGACGTCCCAGGTTCGATTCCCAGCGGAGTCGGCCCCCGGATTTTCGCATATGGGGAATCATCATGTCACCTCTCACCAACGCTAAGGACCTAGATGTTAAGCGCTCACCAAAATCTCTTCACATCACTTCACGTGTCCCTATCTTTCATTAGGAGCGCGGTTGGCGCTTTCGCCTCCCACCAAGGCGATCCGGGTTCGATTCCTGGCGGGGTGGTCACATAACCTTGCATGTGGGATTCGTGCCAGACGATTTCGATGAACGATTGGCTTTTACTGTGATATCCCGTTACCCAGATCATTCATTCCGGCCCCGCTCCATTTCACCTCATTCATCCACGTCGGCTCTCAAGACATCGCTGTTAAGGTCTTGGGACTATTTGCGCTATTATTACTAATATTATTTTTAAATTCTTAAAGGGAGCAGATATCGTGAAACCGTCAGACAAATTTGTTGAAAATTGATTTTATTGTGTAGCGTAATCATTTTCAAAGCAAAAAATATTTAATCTTGACTGGTTATCAACATTAATAAAATTTTTTTCGTCGATATTCAGCCAAAATTATATAATATTTTAATAAGGAAAAAATTAAAATATTTAGTAAAATCACTTTTCAACATATTTAGTGTATGTGACATATTTAAGATATATTGCTCTTTTTAGAATTTGAAAAATAAAATTCGCGAAAACAGCACAAGTTGGAAACCTTAGCATTAAGGCCCTCGCCTACTGGTCGTGTGTTTGTGTGAGTTAGGTACTGCGTCAATGGCGATGTTGACAGGCTCATCTGGCGCGGTATCGTCTCTACCGCAAGTCACTGGAACGAGTGCAGTGGTATCGTAGATCACTCTCCTGACTTGCACTTTCAGTGGTGACACCGTCTTTTTACTGGTGAAAGTTTTTTGCAAAGTCTATAGCATGATTCTACAGTAGTTTCACACAAATCCCATGCTTAGTTTTTTGGATATAATAGTTTTTAAAATGGGTTGTAAACCATTTTGTGGAGCTCCGAAATGATTTTTATAATTAACGTGACGATTTTAAACTACGTTTCCGTCATCGTTTTAAGCGTATTTTATTTTCGTACATATACACGATGGGCACATCTGGAATAATTTCGTATAACAATAACGTGTTTACAAGCACACTGCAACGCACTTTATAAGTGCGTGGTAGACAATATCATTAAGAGGCACCCCAACAACTTCATTCACTTGAACTACCTTTCATTAATTATTATTACAGCGTTCATATAACTGTTTAATCTGTGACGCCGACGGGTAAATAAGGAACTATATTAGATTTTTTGCGTCAATGTTTGGCCGAGGCAGTGGGTTAAGTCATCTCTGAGTTGTCTATTTACTTATTTAATGTGTTCAGTCCTCTGCAATTCGGTAAAGGAAAACAAAACCTCAGAAAATACCCCAATTTTTGGTTTCTACGGACTTACAACTAAGTCAAAAAAAGTTCCTCACTATTGCATCACTTGTTTATATAAAACAGAACAACCGACGCAAATTTTCTCATCAGAATCGCAAAACCACGTTTTTAACTTATTATTTGTGTGCTGTTGTTGGCCGCGTATCGTTCTTCACTCGTTTTGATGCTGTAACTGTATTGTTGGCAATAAAGATAAACTCTCTTCCGTTTGCTTCAACAAACAAATAAAATAAGGCTTCCGGTCTATGATGTTGAGTTGCAGCTCTGTTAATGTACACGTCGTCATTGGAGCCCAAGTTGTAGCTTAGTGTCATGTACGGAGAACCTTTCAAAGGTCACTTGTTTGCCGAAATCACCCGAAGTGGAGTGATCGTAACCGCCAATATTAGAGCACACTGTGATTTTTAATTTTTCCATTAACTACATTCAATCGAAATCATAGTATAGTTTCTTTCAGTTATTTAAATTTTGTAATTCTCTTCGAAAATAGTCGCCAATATTTTATATATGCATTACCTGATGCATTTGAAGCGACTAGCCCTAATTAGGTTATAATTATAAGCGACGTGCCACAATTTGTAAGTTTGAAGCAAGTTAATGTGTTTTACCGGAATAAAGAACTAATAAATTATATTTCACTGAATGCTACAACACGTCTCCTGATGTCCCTACGTACAACATTTGTTTATTTTATCGTGTAAGCAGACTTAATTCACGATGTCGCCGGTTTATTAATTTCTTTAGTTTCTGGTTAGAGTGTCCTTTACTTGATAAATTTACTGAGTTTAGTATATTTTCAAAGTGGTTTCCTGTCACAAATACATTTGGAACAATATGACTTTGATGCATATTTTCTGCAATACGATTTGTAACGTTTGAAGTGAATATCAATCCAAACTTACCAACAGCATCTTAAAAAGAACTGTTACGAAGAAACGAATAAGAATCCTGCGATGCCAACATTACTATACAAAAATACGAATTTCCTTTTTTTTTACGAGAAATGCATCTTTGTGGTTAGAGGTATTTGTACGTAAATCGCTGTGTTGTAGCAAATGGTGTACGACAATTTTTTAATTGCAGTAACTGTGAGACTCTAGAACCCGATTTTCGGGCATCCAGAATAAAGAAGAGACGTATCCAAAGGAGGCGATAGGGGTGGTTACCCCCTCCTATAAAAGAAGCAAAAACATATTTATGGTACAAAGAGGCCTATACTCCACTCAAATTGTATTTAGTTTGTATCATTTTATCCAGCAGTGTGTGAAAAGTATGAAATTTAGCACGTCCTTGAATAATAATGTACGTGCAAGGATTTTTTTCGGTAAAAAACTGCCCCCTCCACGACTCTCTACCCAGGCCGCTGAGCAGTGCGCGGAGCTTCGGCCATCACCAGATTATTTGAAACCTGCTCATCGCACACAAGTTTTGTGCGCTTAGGAATTGCAAATTAAGGGCGCGGATCACCCCAGTTTTCAACGTCTTTATATATTTTTATATTTGTGCCAGATATTTAGAGTCTTATTTTTAACATAAATTGTAACTAAATATTCCTCTTAGGAATTTTTTGTATCTGTCATAGTTTTTGCGTAAAGAGTCGTAAACGTCAAAATTTGCACTTTACGGTTTTATGTACAGTGTGTTTCGATTCAACACAGAACTGGCAAGTGGGCTGCCTACCCACCCGCAACCGGCTTGAATTCTGCTCGCGGCGCGCTTGCGACGGAGCTACGTTCGATTTCACTGGTTGCCGCCTTCTTACGCAGCATTCTAAACGGTTTAACTCTTTCAACATATATTTACACAGACTTTGGAATATGTTTCAACGATTTCTGCTTCAGATCTTGTTATTTAACGCTTCTGTTAATCACTTTTACGAAATATTTCTATAAAATAAACGTTTCTGAACTACATGTAA
>PNEQ01126728.1:0-38543 GCA_003012365.1 Medauroidea extradentata | reverse complement strand
TGCCTGACTTGTCTGTAGAAGTCATTATTTTTCCTATCATATGAATTCTGTTTAAATATACTTCTTATGACTTCTACTGGCGTTTGGTTTCCATTTGGTCAGTAGCTCTAGTAATAGAGATATTGGTTGGCTTTTTCCTATATTATCTCATCCTTTATTAAAGTGAAAGAAAAGGTTTCACAATATTTTTTCTTTACAAGGGTTATTTGGTTTTTCACGAAACACTCTGCTCACATAGATAAACCCTAATACTCCCCAAGGGTATTCGGAAAATTTAGACCACTGTAACGACCTGCGACATTCTTGCTTAAGTGCTTAGACTGATACATGTTATAACATTAGTTTACAAACGTTTACTTATAAAAATAAGAATTATTATACTATGTGGGGTGATTTTATGCCAGTATAATAAATACAACATTGTAAATAGTATATGATAAATATTGTAATATTACACGTAATTTTGTGTTTTATAACCGCATTGTTTATGTATAAATACACTGATTTTAATGTAAAAATGCTTGTTTCACAGTGAAGTTTTGAAACGGCAAAATACTTGTAAATTTACTCGAGCATTTTACGTAGGTATTGTATCATATCAAGTAAACGATTTAAGCGTATTATTAAACAGAAATCTTTAACAATTGTATCATCTCTGACGTACATACATGTTCACATATGTATAGAAAGTATTTACTAACACCTAAACTTACTATATTTTATTACGATGTTGTTTACGCGTAGATTTACTGTTAAAAACGCGAAAAACCTGCTGCCGTGAACTCCAACTTTACTCCAGTTTTACTGAGTTCATCTCAAAAATATTTTCGCTAAACGAAGTTGGTCATTAAAAAAAAAATTTATGAACTTATTTGAAATACAATTTTTCAATACGGCAGTTGGCTTGGTATAATAAGCTTGACCGTCGCCCAATTATTAGGCTGTGCTGTATAATAGGTGTACAATTCATCAAATATTCGCGTGGTAAGAAAGAGGGAAATGTATTCCCTTGCGCATTTAGAACAGCTTGCTAAAATAATCCCAGAAAATGCCTAAAACAACTAATTAAGATGGCTGTTTAGACTGGAATGAATGGATCCCATATCACAAACTATATTGGTTAGCAACCATCGGTGATCTCGTGGACGGTTGTTGATTGATAATTCCAAAGTCGTGGGTTCGAATCCTCTCAGGGTCAGAAATTTTCATAAGTTGAAAATAGTCGTAACTTACTCGAGGTAGTTTATAAGTTACGAATCGCTTCACAAATTAATAAATCTTTCAGTTATAACTCAAATTAAGGATCCAGAAAACTCAAAATTTTGCACCAGGTTGCCAGTTAATTTCAAATATTCTGTATTTTGTTATTATTTAATTTTAATTATTTTTCCTTTAAAGTACGAGTTATTTAACACATTATTGTGTTAAAATACATGTACCGTAGCACTGTTATTATACATGTATTTTATTGTATTTTTATCGTTATGTACTGTAAAAAGACATGGACATAAGTCGTGTAAAATTATACGAACATGTGTGGAGATTGTGCTGCCACGTAAATACGTGTAAAATTACACAATTTTTTTTACAGTGTAGGCTTGTACAAAGTTAACAGTAACGTTACTGCTCCGATAAATTTTAGCTACAATATGTACTCATTAAATGCACGGGTGTTGAATATGTTCTATAATCAGTAGTATTCTAAAATGTAAATACCTGCGAATTAACGTCTTATAACACTGGTTTCTCTGCGTCTACTCTTAACGGCGCTTTTACCGTTAGAATCTCGTAAACGCGTGCCCAGTATATTCAAACTTTTAAATTAAAACCGGCACTAAAAACACACACGACACACGCCACTCAAGAATACAAGTTCTGTTCAGCATACCACAATGAACGACGACGACGCACGTAAAATGAAACAATAAGTAACGTATTATCTTAATGTGTGAAACAGGGAATAAATGCTGTTTCTATTTACAGATACCAGGCTGCCGATTATAATACACAACAACTTACATTATTAATGACTTCACATAATTTAGCAATGATATTCATAAACAGCCACTTCTAATACTTTTTGGATGTGTTTAATCAGAAACCCATATTCATTACACAACGGACAAGCAAACTGAATGACGCAATTCACTTCCAAGCGAAAACCTAACTCTAATGCCACCTGTCGGTAAAATTTTAAACTACTTCTGTGGCGCGAAGCATTAGCGGCATGTGCCAACGATAATCGACTCGGTTGCGTCGCTTTGTGCTGGCGCTATTTAAATAAAATTATAGAATCCATAAGAACTTAAATATAAAGAATATGAAATACAGAGAGGTTGTTTTCATTTTATGCTGTATTCAAATAAGAAAATATACGGAACTACATGCTATTATTCGGTACCAACCATACAAACCATAATGTAACTGTTGTTAATGTTGACTACTTATATGCAGTAACGGCTAGTGATTTTGTTCAAAGGTTAAATCCTTAGTGCTCACTTTATTCCGAATGACTTACAGTATGATTTTTCTCTCGTAAACGATGCGTTTTAGCAACTTGCAACAATTCGGCTTTTTTTTTTTTTTTGTTACTTAGTAGATATTGTTCAGAAAAGCAACATAAAATGTTCACAAAACCCAACGCACAAAAGTTGTGGTCAATAGGGAGATGGCCACCCCTGATATTTTCACGAAGGGGAGCATTTTAAAGTGTGGTATCTTCACGGGATACAGATCTCGATAACACTAATCATTGTGCGCAGATGTGTAATTTATCTCCACGTGGTTTCCGATATTTTGCTAAACATAAAAAGAAAAAATTAAAAAACGATTTCCAAAGGTTAATATCTCCCATAAAAATAGCGCTAGGCGAAAATTGCTTTGTATAACTATACCGAATTTTTTATAAGGAATCACAATCTGACCATTTGTACCTGTAGTTCAGAAACACATAGGGCCTACACATAAATAATAAATATATAGTATATTATATGTTTATTATCATACATACCGGGGATATGCCCTTGCGGGGTGGTTACCACACTTGTCTCACTCGATATTGCTCCACACTGAGGTCAACACATATTTCAAAAAAAGGGCACATCGCCGGAAAGGCCATTAGCTGGAAAACTATTCTGATTTATATTGTAAACAGAAGTGAAATCAAGAAAACTATCAATTTACTAAAATGTCTTCAAAATTATACACTATACTAGGATTTATATTATTTGTGCACCAGTGCATTTATAATAAAAACAATCCATAATTTATAGCCCGTTATTACGAAAACGTTAATCAGTTCAGTCTGCGAGAATGTACTTAGTTGATCGAAAATACGTTTCACAAGGCACTTGCAAAGTCCAGCCCGAGTGTTGCGGCTTAAATAATGTTGTCGTCGCGTACTTGAATTTACGAAGATCGCTGGGACGACTACGTATTCTCTGGTCAGTATTGCAGCGAGATCCAATGTCCAATCTTCCTCCAGACTTGTACCTCGCTCCTCACCGAAACTGTAGTCGAACATAGCCTCGATGTTTTTCCAGAAGCTTCCCCACCTGGTCAACTTTGCCGACACATTGAATTAGTGTATAAGATATTGCTTAAACAAGCAAATAAACCAGGCATCTTTCCTCGACCATACACTTTAACAAGCCGACTTCAACTCGGCTACGCCGTCACACACGGCCAAGTCTGAAGACGTCCATCTCGGGTGCCCGCTGCTTGTGAAGTCCCGTGACTCGTACACGACTAGCACTGTCCGCTGCGCGATAGCAGCGCTCCAAGAAGTCACACATAAACCATACTGTTGTGGGCTACTATGGTGGTCTATAAATATACTTAAACGATTATCACATTATATGCTGAAGCCTACTTAAAATACAATAAAACAATTACATAATATGCCATTTAATATTAAACTACTGTTACTGAAAATACACGGCGAGTCGCGAGGAAAGGTAGGTTTCTATGAAACGGTTAAGAAAAGGGCATATGTTTACTAGAAATATTTTGTTCAGAAAAACCAGTACTATCGCCCCTCAAAGCATGTACCTTTCCTCCCGACTCAGCCTGTATATACGTAAGAAATCTAGTGACAATTCTGGGGTTTTCTAGGCAGCAGGTTTACCAAGTTCAAAAGGCAAAAGACCTCGAGACACCCCTAGTTTTCTTAATACATACATACGTACATACATACACATAAACACATTGCAGAATGTTTTATACATGACTATTTTCGCCGAAAATCACGAGGTGTGAAAATTGTCAATTAGATCCATCTATAATAGTTCTAGTGACTTGCGTTCTGTGCACTGGTACAACAAATTATTCGAATGGTAAGATTGTAATTGCTCTTACACTGCTTGTAAAGAACACATAAGATATGGGACACACGCGTACCAAGAGGAACAAATGTACTACATTCGTGCTTAGGATAGTACGCGGCACAGCTATACCCGCCACTGCTATGTTGCATAGCATTTCTAGCAATTAAGTCTCTTTTTCAAACATTATGACAGGACAAATAGGCCTATACTCTACGGGCGGGTTCTGAACGACGACAGGTAATCTGGAATGAGATACTTTTATCTGCATTAAATAGGTCAGATTGAGCCAGTAACATTCATAATTCAAATAGACGTTACAGCTTGATTAACACTGGAATACATCTGTGATAAAATGTCCTTGTAGGTGAGTGTATGTGTACTAAATTTACACAAGCAATAATTATGGAAGATACTCTTACACTTTCCTGGAAATTTAAGAAAAAATAAGTTGGAAAATTCCATCCACAAGCTAAGAGAACATTCCTCACATGTTAGAGAAAACTTCCAACATTTCAAAGACATATATGCCTGTATATAAGACAAATACGCAGTTCCAATGGACCGTATGTTTTGAAAGTAACAGCTATTAATCGTAAATTTTACGGTGGGGTTTGGCAGACAAGAGTGAGAGAGTGGTCAGCGCTAAACATCGAGGTCTTCAATGCTGGTAAGGGGTGGCAAAATGTGTATATGGTGCAGCGTCGGAATGAAAGGGCGGGGAAAACGGGAGATCCCCGAGAAAACCTACCGGCCAATGGCACCGTCCGGCACGTTTTCCAAATGCAAATATCCGGAGACCGACCCCGCCGGAATCGAACCCAGATCGCCTTGGTGGGAGGCGAATGGTCTGACAATTCGGCCATCGCGGCTCTATAGGAAGACAAGAGCATAATAGTACTACAGAGTGGCACAACATATTTTCTTCAACGACAACTGATATTTTTCGTTGAGAATTAATTACCATACCAAAATTCATAAAACTTAAAGATTACAATGCAACTCCAGCCTTGATTTACAATCAATGCTACCATAAATACATATTATGGCTACTCGTGCTGTATTTCCTGCCATAATATTCAAAAATTGATTCCAGGAAGATAAGTCTCATACATAGGTCTGGTATTTCACATGTCGTCTATTGCCCATTTAACCTAATTGGTCACCGTCGAGCATTTAAAGAATGAGGAACAAACAGAACAACAGTTCTATCTGTGTGATGATGAAAGAAGTACCATTTGCATGAATTATAAATTCATTTTCTTAAATATTGCAAAATACATTTCTTTGATTCTACGTTAAAATATAACGTCGCATGCATAAAATAAAATAAACTCTCACATAACAGCAGTAAATTTTCTATTTTCTAAACTGTTATTGTTACCACGAATCCCTCATAAAGAAACAATTACTAAAATGTTAGCGTATGTACATGCACTTCCAATAACTTTCACCTGTGGAAGAACACAAATTTGATCTATTCTCGCGTTACGAAAAATAAGTTGAAACCGTATTTATGACTAAGAAAATTCATTCGAACAACTTTGAACCCAGCGGCTACCGGTGCACAATATTCACTGTAAATTTATAATTTCACAGCACGACTGAAGTTTAAACTTTAAATATGTACTAAATAAATTCAAATGCTATTCTTAGCTAATGTTACATTTATTTTATCTTACATAACAAACGTAAAACATTTTCCTGGGTTTCATCTGAAAATAACGAAGTTTGCAGTATATGTAAAAATTCGGTATAAAAAAAATTTAGTGTCTTCTGCGAACTGACTTTTTTTGATACAAATTTAAATTTCTATTATATAACCACGATGTACTTACAGAAAAATTACGATAGGTATAGTATCGCATTTCGGGAGAAAATTTTATCACGTAAGCTGATATTTAAGGACGTTTCGCTGACACTTAGATTCGACTAGAAATGAGTAGCCAAACAAATTTTAGCTGAGCCAATATTGACGCACATATTTACAATCAGTGAAAAGTATAAATAAATACGACTCATCGAAGTAAGAATAACAAGGTAGAACTGCCCAATACCAGTCCCGCTGGAAACTGTTTCAGAGTGGAATTAAAAAGCCATGTAGTAGAGGCTCATTTATACAAACGACGACATAAACACTAATTAGAATGCGGAACGCCTATCGTGGAGTCTGGATTATTGACGTTTTTATTTCCTCAGTTCTTTATTTACAACAGCAAGTCCTGTAAAGTCACAAGTACATGGGCAACTAAGAAAAAATTCTCTTTACTTCACCTAACACGAGATACGTTTTATCTTAATGCGTTCTGTGAAATGCTAATGATTACAGTAAAAGACGGCAGATGATAGCCACGGACACTTCGGCGTAAACGTTGTATCGCTCTTCAAGTGTTTTCTTTCTTTATGTGCTCTCACACTGCTAGAGCCCATTTTGTTACTTTGCAGACCAAAACGTACATCATTCTTTAATTGCTACTAAAACCGCTTTCTTAATAGTAAGTTAATTTCAGAAAACTATTAAAGTGGACAGATTTTCTGTAAAGAACAGTATATACTTTCGCACATGTAGTTATGTTAATTCATATTATTTATCTTACTCTTCACAAACATTAACATTAGAGTGCGTGGTAGGTAAATAAACGCTGAAAACATCAATTGATTTATACGCTTTTTTCGAAGCCAATATGGATAAACAACTCAATGAAAATCTTTGATAATGGTATTTACCAACTTTATGAGTAAATATTTATCCAAAATTACTAATTCGTTACGCAGTAAAAGCACGAGGTTCCGGTGTCAGAGACTGTGCCTCCGAAATTCGTAATACTGGAAGCTATTTTGTTTAGAATGTTGGCTCAGACTATTGTCTAGGATTGCTGTTGTTTAACTTTCGCAAATTGGATTCAAGAAACATACAGTTATAGATTAACGCTTTTAGCGTTTAATGATGTACCACGCCCTCGTAAAGAAACCAGATACAAGCTGTATTATCAAAACCGGATTATGCAATAAAACTTTTTAAATACCTTGAAGTAGTTTTGTATAACCTTTAATAACTGTCTGGATTGAAATTAAAGCGCGGAAAATTTTTATCTAAAAGCAAATTTAACGAAGGTTTAACACCGCAATTTTATTTTCAAGAAATGTGCACGCTTGTTCATCCATTACTGTAAGCAAAAATCACATACATTTTTGTGTTTTTCTGAGTAACGGTCCTTTGTTATACAGATTTGGCAAAGAAAACCTATTATTAAAAATAAGAATAAGTTTTATAATTGGGAACTTTGAGCTGACACATTGACATTTAATTAACTGATTTCAATAACTTTGACGAATGAAAACATGTCACGAACTGAAGCGTTTTGTTGGGCAAACATCATTGATAACGAATTATGAGACACAGAAAACCCACATTTACATAAAAGAACCAAGCACGAGGAAATAAGAAAATAAAAAAAAAAAACGAAGTAATGAACTAGGGAGAGTCAGGAATGGCTATAGCAACACACGCACACATAATTCCGTAATATGAATACTGTCAGTATTTAATTGAAACAAACAAAACGGAAAAGGAACCTTCCACAATAATAGATGCGACGTTCAGAGAACTGGTACCTGTTTCCATCTTCAAGCACACGAACAATCTGAGGAACTCCAGCATACAGTCCCTTAGTGTTACATATATTCGTTGTGTTTTCTTGTCTACGTTTATTTATGTCGCTGTATTCATTTGTGTTGTCCTCGTTGTCCAAGTCTGTTAATGTCGCCTTTTTCTTGTCCCTTGTTGATTATTCGCCTGATTTTTTCCCGTTTCCGTTTTTTTGTTTCAATTTTAAACTGAGAATATAATATTTCTTTGTTATTTATTGTTTATTTTACAGACATGTATGACTTCCTTGTTTAGTTTCTTCTTATTTTTTTTGCTCTTTTTCTCGTACTTATCTATTTTATGTAACTGTGGGTATTCTGCAACTCAAAATTTGATAACAATAGTTCAAATCCAACAAAACAGCTCAGTTTATCATACACAACCATAGAAAAGTCATTCATAGATTACGAAAACATTTCATGTTATTAAACAATAACAGGTGATATGTGAATGAGGTTATGCAGATGGGAACAATCATACAGTTTTCTGAACATAGAAATATATAAAATTGACATTAAAAATAATACGTGTGTGTGTGCAAGCAGTCGCCACTGTTGGCAAACCAAACGTCAAGTATGCACTTACTAGCTTTAAAAATCTTCTCAAAATTAAAGTTTACAAAACTTTGACAAAATATATGAATTTTTGAAGAAAATGTTCACTGCGTGCAAGATATTCTGTTTAAAAGTTAAATTTTCGTTGCAACCCAGCTTAAGCATACGAACAAAAAAAAACATCTACACAGGAATTATCAATGAAACAGCTCTAAATAATGTCATTAAGAGCATAGTTACATTTACTTCATGCACTTTGTCTTCAGTTTAATCTTTATTTTTATTCAATTAAAACTCTATCAATACTTATAGGGTCTACTGTCAACAATAGTAACGGTTGTGATGATATGTGTAATTATTCACCTAAAGAAACGATAGTTTCCAAACATTTAAAACCATATTTCATACGAATAACTAACCAACTAAGAGGCATGATCTCTTTATTCTTAAAGCAGTATAATGTTTTTCTTATAAAGTCTACAGTAGCGTACATATATTGCAATCGTAGGCGGCAGTTATTGGCAACGACGTATCATGATTTAATTTCCTCAAAACATAGGAACGTGAGCTTTAAGAACGTGTTTTACAGTAATTATTATTTTCACAGGTGTATATATTTAATTCGTTTAAAAAAAATACTTCTATGGTACTTTTAAGGAAGATCGGGGGAGGGGTAAATTTGGCTGTGCCTACAGTTTGAGACTGTCGTTTATTTAATTTGATTTCAACCTAAGTAATTTTTGGAAAATGTTTCTTACAACAAGTGCAACACTTCAATACGCAGAGTAAAAATATCTTAGCAGTAAGACATCGTTATGAGCAACTAATTGACCTACACAATAATGTCAACGTATCTCGCCTGGGGAAGAGTGTGTGTGAGGCGCTCAGAGCGACGTTGGCCGGCACATATACTGTCACATCACCTCTACGTCCGAAGTCGTAAATGAGCGCGCAGTTTTCCCGCTATAACGCTTTTACTGTAGGACTTTAATGAATGAATCTATCATTCAACTGAACGCTTCACTCTGGCAAAGTTCAGTGTAGTTATTGACGTCAATTTCGAACGAATACGGGCCATATATATAGATAAACAGCAGTCGGAAGAATCCGCTTCAGCCCAGTTTGAGGGATATATAATTATGCTACGAATGTGCGTTGTGACTTAAAAGTCATTTTCACAAATAGTCCTAAGTAGGTTTTCTGTTCGTAGATACACATCGTAGACGCACGTTTACTGGGCTCTGACGAAAAACCGTAACTTCGAACACTCTGCACACAGTTCGCTTGCCAGCCAGGCGGCTCCCTGAAAGCCACCAATTCCTATTTATGCTGTTTTAGTAAGTTTAATTTTTTTTAAATCACGAAAGGCAGCAAATATCGCAAAACCGTTGTATAAAAATTTTGGCAATTGCTTGTACTATGTAGCCAATTCTTTTCAAAACATAAGTTTCAATAAATTTGGCTAGTTATTGACTTAATAAAATTTCTCGAATTCAATAATTAACCGAAGTTATAAAATATGCGTTAAAAACAATTGAGCTTCTTAATACAAACAATTTCCAGCATTTATAAGTAACGGTTTTGTGATATATGTTCCAGTTAAGAATTAAAAAAAATACAACGTACTAAAATAGCAAAAATTGGACACTGTGGCCTTAAGAAATAGGAATCCTTGTATTTTGAGCAGTGGTAAAGGTCGTGCAGGATAAAGTAAGCACAAAAAATTTAACCTTTGCAACATATCACTAGTCGTTACCGCACTACAGTTGCCTTACTTCTTATATGGTTGGCAGCGAAATTACGTATTTTGGTTCCGTGTATTTTCTACTTTAAATTCAATAATTTCGAATCCAAATCAACAAAAATCGATGTTATTTTATGTGAAAAAGTTAATCATATTTTTATATTGAACTATATTGATTCATGCGGACAGCACAATTTATATTACAAACGCAAACATCAAGTGACGTGTCCAGAGAAGTTTTGTTTGTCCCGTCTTTAGCCGATACGCGTGGTAAGATACGAATTGGCTGAAAATAGAACGTTAGCAGGGCGCTTATTCGAGTGCTCACTTTAAGAGCGCGTGGTAGATAAATAAACGCTGAAAACATCAGTTGATTATTACGCTATTTTTAAGCCAATATGAATAAAATACTCAATGACAATCCTAGATAATGATATTTGCACTTTATGAGTAAATATTTATCCAGAATTACTTATTCGTTCGCGTGATCTCTTGCGCCGCAGTTAAATGCACGAGGTTCCGGCGTCAGAGATTGTGCTTCAGAAGTTCGTAACATTGGAAACAATTTTGTTCAAAACGTTGACTAAAACTATTGTCTAGGATTGCTATAGTGCAATTTTCACAAATTCCCCCTTACAGTTAGCGTTGAATTATGTACCATTCCCTATTAACAACTTAACCACCTCTAGTTGGATCTTTCACGTAAACGTCTTCTGAACTGACACGGCACGACCTTATTCGCGATAGAAGAAAGATAAAGATTTGGAGAAAGGTGAGGACTCCGAACCACGTGCTGCTTCATCGTGTCCTCTTCCTCACCCCTCCCAACCCCCTGTGGAATACTCGGGCGGCAATCCGATATCGTGGCGCGGTCTCTGCACCACGCCATTAAGCCCTCGCGAACGGGGGCGGTCGTGTGCAGATAGCGACCACGGGAAGTGGTCTGGCCTGGAGGGTGGAGAAGGGGTTGATTTACGAGCATGCAAGCGAAATGAAGAGAAGGGGGTTAGGGGAGGCTTGGGGGTGTGGCTGCCGGCGCACGCAGCTCTCTCGAACCGCTCCAGAGTCCGGACTTCGACAACTTTCGTGTCGGTTATCGGGCTCCGAGCGGGATAACAAGGGCCCCCCTCGCGGACCAGCGCGGAATATTGTTATTGCTTTATTTTCATAAACTGTTTGTTCCGATACCCCACCAGATAAAACATTCCCCTTCTCTCACCCCTCACACTCTCCTCAACCCCTTCCCGCGCTATCCCCGCAGATACGAGGCGGCGATATTTCAAACGTGCGGAGGGAAAAGGGTGGGAGAGCCGAAATGGGAAGAATTTTATTCCAACTTTCATAATAAAAAAAATTTCTGCTGTGTTTCTCTTATCATCGCTTTCGTGCGGAAGAGGGAAGGGGTGCAGAAATGGGCTTACCATTATCTACCTTTCCTAGCCAGTTGATGAATTCAGAGGTTGGCTAAGGGGCGTTAGCTTTCATATACGCAAGAAGTTGATGTGGATTTGTGATAGGAGAACTGAATTTTGTGTTTTTAATATTTTAGTTTAAATGAACTGCTGAGTTTGGGAACAGTAATAGGGGAAAAGAAGGGAAAAGAGGGGAAAAGTAATGAGAACAAACTTTTCTTTTTTGTACGTTTGTAAATACACTTATTTAAAATGTAAATAACTGTACCAAAGGGCCTTTATTCCAAAATATTACTGTTTATTTTTTACTGAATGGTTTACCGTTCATGTAAATTATTATTGCCATTGACTTAGACATGGGCGATATCTCAACACCTTTCTACATCTTAACTTTTCCATTCTAGCGTTGTTGGTTCCAAAATTTTAAATAGTTATAAGTTAATACTTTAGCACAAGCAACGTAATTTTACGTCAGTCAGAATAAATCGGTTGTAATACCCTGTACTCCTACACGCAAATTGAAATTCACTTATATTTCCTGATTACAGTCGTGTTTAATAGTACACTGTAACCGCTTTCTTAAACGATATGTATTTTGCACAAAAATAGTTTGCCTATTTGCCAGAAGCAACGTGTGACAATTGTTACTGTCATGTATTAGATTATTACATAAATGCATTTTTGGGCTGTATATATGACGCCGCATAGAAAAGTTATTCATAGTTATGTCACATATTAAAAAAATTAATATTTGTACTTTTACCAAATAAATAATTTTGCATCTTGTTACCCTTATGAAATAATATGTTAATTGGCCTAATTAAGTTCCTGTAACCATATCAAATATAATTTAAGTTTTATGTATACTTTTATAATATATACACTTTTATGACATGGATTTACTATATTAAAATTAATATAGTAAAGTAATTTTTTGAATTGATAATAGAAAATATGTGTTTAAATGTTATTAGAAATACTTTCCCTGCAATAACAACGTAAGTTCATTAAAAAACTGTAAATGTAAAGAGTGATGTAGAGTGTTGAATTATAAGGCCATGAACTTATCATTTCTACTGCTGTTACTGATATTATTTGTTTTTACTCCTTAACGAAAGCATATATCGAAAGCTCTTGCACAGTTTTGCAAAAATAGTTTTTAGTGTAGTTAATTTTTTCATACTAAAATTTATATACATTATGTTAATTAGTTCATCAATGAGAATTTACTTAATTGCAATATTAATTGATACCATAGTGAATTTGACTTGAAAAAAAAAACTGTTAACATAGTATACACTATTTTTAAACCAAAAATGTGCAACAGTTTTTCTATACCTGCTCTCGTTTAGGAATACAAGAATTATATCGTAAAAGCAGTAAAAGTGATGGATTTTCGCCTAACGGCTGAAATATACCTGAAAGGTAAACTTAATGTTACAACAATACGAATACGGTCTATCGTAGAATGTATTATGGAGTCCATTCATATTTTATTACTTCTCCTGAAAATTATACTTTATAGAACTAATCTTATTTATGGAAACATTGATTCAAAGAAGGTATCAGCGTGTACAATGTACAGTAATCTTTAATAACACGTAATAAATGGTAAATGTTACTACTGACTTACTGAGGTGATATTTCGGCGAGAAGACCGCACGCCAGTTCAGCTACTTGGACCTGTAGTTGAGGTTACGGTGAGACAAGATGCACTCACTCAATATACCTTAGATAGGTTGCTCAGCGCTTGCGCGGTACAACCTCTCCTCCACATAGCACTGATGTGACGTCACGGAGGAGACAACCGCCTCGTCAGTGTAGATGCGCACGTCACAGTTGTTAAAATAATGCTCGGTATGCCATACGATTTGTTTCATAGTGGGAAAAAGCAGTCATAATTGTGTCGTGACACATTGTAGTAAAAGGCTCTAAAATTGACTGGTATTATTTATCACAGTTTCCGTAAAAACTTAGAGCTATGGAAGGATAGGGAACCACGACGCAAATTAACAGATGAAGTAAACGTAAAAAATGCATGAGTTTGGTCCATTCACTTTCTATCAGAACAATATGAAAAGGACTTAAAAAGTTAAAGATAACTTACAGGATTACCAGCTAAGAAAAAATTACTACAAGTTGAAGGGCTTAGAAGCCAAAGTGTCGTTCATAACATCTTCGTTTCTCACACTAACAGCATTTTTTATGACAGACGTTTTTGTAAAACATCACCAAATTATGGCCCACGAAACTGTGTCACACGTACCTGTCGGCAACAAAATTATTAACTTTACATTTTAACTACCAAAATAAGCACTAAACTCACATTTCATGAAAATGCACTTATGCCTCTTGGCTTCTAAGCCCTTCAACTGAACTTCCCTCACAGCAATTGCCAAATTGGCGTGGAGAAAGAAAATTGAAAGAGTAGCACAGTTGTAAAAATTTCCATTCAGTTAAGATTCACTCATTTTGAACTCACCTTTGTTCTCAACGTTAATGATTGTTGACATTTTAGTAGTTTTTTATGTTGTCAAACAGTTGTGTGGAATGTTAGTTATTCTTTTCCTATAGTGTCTCAATATATGTTAGCGTAATATTTTCAATCATTACATTTTTAGGTTTGTTTACTTGTAACTCTTTAACCTAATTTGATTTTTATTCTATGGGTATTTCGGTTTCTCATGATACAATCCATGCTTGCCTCTTGCATCTTCTCTGCGGATATGCATTCCTGTTTGATGCTGGGCAGGAGAATTAACTGTTGATTTATTCTTCATTTATAGCCTATTTTTCGAAGGTGGGAAAATGTATGAGATCACCGTCCTGTTTATGTGTACGCGAGTAATTTTGTTTCTGCCCCCCCCCCCCCTAAAACTATGCGTGTCTAACTATTTTTGAAAGTATATATCACATTTTTTCGAGATTTTTTTTTAATTTTAGGAAATCTCCGTTAATTTTCTGTTAGTTAACGCAATACGATAAGTTGCATTAATGGAACATTATGTAAACATGACATTTTTATAGAGACATAGGACATGTAATGGCAAGAAAGTTTCGTAGTGTGAATCTACGGGTTCGAATTCGGTAAACCGTTATTCACTGTACCGATTCTCGTTAATAAGTGGCAAGTTTCCGTAAAAATTTCAGTATGTTTACAGAAAAGGTTATGTTAAATTCTTGTCTACGACACCTTGACAGGGATTTTTAATTAAATAATATTTTTGGCATTGACAAACAATGTTTGTCACAATGCCTGTGAACTTGGTGCGAGGATTTTTGATATTTCCTTCTTTTGATATAGTTATTTTATTTTGTGCATACTTATTTTCTGATTTGCTGTAACTTCTCTTACGAGTGAGCAGTTTCATCATTGTTTAAATGTTGATCCCAATTTAACATATACAACAAATATAAAAAATTTTCCATCTGTCCTGCATATTGTGGCGTTTTCTGCGTACTTGTTACAAACGACGTACATACCCTAGATGATCTGTAAACAATATCATTTCTCAATTAACATTTCCCCCAGAAATCCAACTGAAACATAGTATGTTAAAACTGTTTCGAATTCGCATGTTTCAAGATAAAATGAAATTATTAATTTACTGACGTTAGAAGTAAATATGACCTTACAATGTCCTGTAAATAAATCCCCTCTATGTTCAATAATTTACTGCCTGCACAGTGATATGTTTTAAACGTCATTGCTATGTCATTTTCCTATGTTCAAGGTCAATCACTACGCTTCCAATAATCCCACTTGCATTGAAATGTTAACAAGAAATCAAGCGAGCTGAATTCAAAGTTGCACCGGCTTTTTAGTGTAGTTTGTGTTTCGCGCAGGTGTGTCCTCGCGGTGACATTATGACAAATAGCAAATAGCCTGCAGACAGCCGGAGTGCCCATCCTCTTTTTTCTACTGCCGCGTACTAAGACAGCCTTAGCGCTCCGCACTTCTAGGCGCCGAACGCGTAAAGTCGCCTCCTACCAAGACGGCAACCTTAGGTATTCTAAACGTGAAAATATAAGATATTACAAAATAACATTTATACTTATACATTTAGAAAACGCTAGGTTCCTTTATAAAAAAAATGGCGCTATTTAAATTAAGGGACGCTGTTGTTTTTTCAATAACTACTGGACTGATTGCAACCTATTATTGTACTTTGGTAATTTACAACCCAATAATAGAATCGATATGGATTTAGTGTGGTAGATGTATTATTGTGATCTTATAATATAGCGTGACACAAATACATAACATTTTAATGTCGAATGTCGTGGCTTACTTCATAGATTCTGACAAAACTTTTATATAAGTGTGGCATATTATTATAAGTCCGCTATTTTTGTAACAGCGTAACACAAATGAAGATTTTGTAATTTTATTTATAAATTAATGATAGATTGTACTTATAATTTCGTGTCGTAACAGTTTACTCTTGAACCGTTAATCTCAATATATTTTAAAATTTTATGTCTAAAATTGTATCATTTAGCAAGATATGAAAAGTACAATGTTTACAGCCTTATTCGGAAACCACTAGACCTATTGTCTTCAAGTAAAATACTATCGAAGAAAGTAAATATTTTTTTGTCGTTGTGGTAACTTGTTGGAATTTGGCACTCTTAAAATAAATTAATTTTTTATCTGGTATTTCGGGCAACATGAAGTAATTCCCAACGATCTTCTCAAAAAGATGCACTACCGTTAATATAGGTATACACGTTTAGCTTTGATCAGCTACATATTTTTATGTTATTGTTGATGCATATTTTTCATTACAACAATATAGAATGAACGATAAATGTATTATTCATATAAGGTCTACAAATGTTACCGTATCCGGTTGTTAAGGACAAAGCAACTCATTTAAATGTATTGCGATCGTTGTAATTTATTTCAATTTTAGACGTACGCGAAAATTCATAAAGAACTTCATATACTCGTCTACTAGTTTCTGAACTTTAACTAACTTTTAGCCTGTTTGAATGAACTGAAACCATAAAACGTGCCCCAGATATTTTCCCTGTGATAAGACACGTTTGGACGAAGGATTAATGATATTTCCGTAAAATGGCCGCAAATTATAAATTATATTATCCCTATGACATCTTCCAGAAAGCCTTTTATCAGGCTGATGTATCTCAAACTGATTTAACGAAATACACCATAAGTATGATGTATGTGAGCATTGGTCGTTACTGTCGAACTTGAATAAAATACCGGATCACTGCTTAAAATCACACCCAGGCGTGTAACCGAAAGGAAATCTGCACACTAGAGAAGTTGTTTGCCCATAGCAGTGATTTGGCACATTCTGTGTGTGCCAGTATCATCCTTATTGTTGACTTGCTTCCAGTTCATAGAGGTACCACCGTAAACAGAGTTTATTATTTACATAATTTAAAAGAAAAATATAATATGCACGTGGCTCCCTGGTTAAATTAAAATTGGCTGTTGTACTGCTACGTCTTTTTTTACCGACGGGGCTCATTTCACCAGAGATGTCATAAAAAACCCACACAATTCCCTAACCGCTTCACTGGTACGGTTTACCTGTGGTTGTTGATGCTCAAAAACAAACAATACGGTCTGATAAGCCATTACTCATTTGCTCTAAATTTTATTCATATTTTAATTGTACTGAATAGCTCTGAAAATACTGCAACCACAAACCCCGTGCATATTAAATATTTGCTCAAAATTATGTAAAGATTGGCATGTGTGAGACGGTAACTGCAAGTGAATCATTCTGCATTTAAATAAACTAGTGCGAGTTTAAAAAAAAATGCAATATGCCAACCGTTGGAACATTAATTAAGAGTGTTCGCAACAGGTTTGTAAATTTATGTTATTACCAGTTTTAAAAATCCCGCCAATTATTCATGATTTCACCGTACATTTGGGCATGTGTCCAATAAGTGTTTTCAGGATAGTAAAAAAAAATATTTCAGTTAGCAAAACGCCAATTTCTAAAATATTGTTAGGAAAGTACGCGAGATAAGACCTCTGGGTTGGCACACCGTAATGATTAACCTCTTCCCAAAATAGCGGTTAGTGGGTAGTGGTTAACCTCTTGAAAGTCTCTGAAGACCAGCCAGCAAGGTCAAATACGGACCAATCAGAGGCTCATGATTGCGTGTACAGTCTTCACTCCTAGACAGGAAGTAAAAATTCCCTTTTTTTATCACCTGTGGCAAAACCGACGTTTATGAGATGTTACATGCCATATAGCATACCAGCATTAAGATTGCCGTGGTACCGAACGACACGAATAGCTTCAAAAAGGAAAATACCCAATTCTAAAACTGTCCAGAGTGCGTGAGTTACGTTTGCTTACGAAAAGCTTGAAGACTGTACGCATTACCTTACTACTAAGGTTATAAATGAGTGGTCACTATACACTGCTACAAAAACACTATTATAGTCTATTCCACGAACGAGAACACTTTTCTGACAGCTGGTGAATTTCGTTTCAGAAAATAATGCCTAATAATATATTTTATTGACACTTAGAATTTACTTTCTGAATGAACTAATGAACGCGATACGATGTATATAGTAGCCTACTGAGAGCCCTACAGACCAAATAACGGTCCACCAAAAAACTCCACAAAATTATGCCAACAGAATTGCTAATGATATTCAAACTTTCGTAGAACAAATTAACTACTGGGCTCCCTACTCACAACTACAACTTTATAGTTTTATAGTTAAACACGTAACAAACTGTTTTAAAATAGTGGGAACGTGTCCCGCCCGTGGCCCCCTCCCGAGGTTCCGGAGATTTTTATTTACATAACGAAGAATTTATTTTTAGAAGAATAGATTCTTCAAACCGTAATATGTGTGGCATTGTTTGTGACGAATCATAAATCAGTAGTTGAGAAAAAAAGTAGTAGGTTCTAAAATTACTGCACAAAGTAATGGAAATCTAAACATCTGAGATCGAGATCACATTATAATATCACTCTTACTCTGTTGTATGACAGCTATCTCTGAAAAAAAAATCATACACACGCACGCAAAGTCGCATTACCAACAGAAAAAGACGCAGTTGCAGTTGAGTACTTCCCATGAAGCACAGGGGCCATGACGGGCAAGAATACATTGATCAGAAACTAAAAAGTGACCTTAGTTTCATTTAAAGAGGCGTTATGAAAAAAAAAGTTTGCTGAAAACGTTTACTAAAATGAGCAATTAACAGACCGTCGGTGCAAAAGAACCAGAAAACGGTTATCATAAAAAAAACATACATGTTAATTTTTAATTATTTTGCCAGCGTAACGTATCTCTTTGACGTTTTTTCTTGAGCCAGAATCGTGTTTAAAAAATTCAGCATAATGAATGCTTATCCAGAAAACTACACTTCTTTAGCAATTTGTTTTCTCACACAGAGGACAAGATATATATTTTTAAAAATTCCTTTTTTAACTTTTCCACATACACTTTAAGAGTCCTGCAATTATTAACACACGTGTTTTAGCGTTATATTACCCACCGCCCACTGGTAATGTTGATAGTACTTTACCAAAAGTAAATATAAAATGCAGGTAAGGTAAGTGGGCTTTACGTCTTGTAGGTTGCGAGGACATTATAGACGGTGCCACCACAACTTGGTACAATGACAGGAGCTGGGAGAGGAGTCGGCCATGGCCTTTGCTAAGGAACCATCCCAGGATTCACCTGGAGCGATTTTGGAAAGATGGAAAAGAAAAATCAGGAAGGCCGGAGCCGGAGATCGAACCCAGGTCTTCCCGAATTCGAGTCCAATTGCATCACCTCACTCGGTTGATATTTAATTTAAGCAAATATTGAAATTACTATTTTGGATATCGCAAATTATTATTTTAGTTTAAGTAGCTTACTATGCACAAGAATTTTGACAGGCGTTGTATTAAAATTCACATTTAGTAAAAAAAAAAATCTTAATCTCTTTCGATACTTGGCCGAAAGTATCTCAGAAATATTAATAGTAAAATGTCGATTATCTATCAAGGTCGGGAGCATCACAGTGGTGAACGGGCAACAATATAAATAATGTAAATACATATACTTACGCATTTATAGAAATAACGATAAAGTCCAAAATTTAAAATCTTTGCATAATTTAAGGCCTGTAGGCCAGATGAACACTTATAAGCGTAGCCTACCTATTGGAGCTGTCCTGTGTAATTTTAGTTGAACTTCATATATAATAAGTACCCCACTGAATTGTTTGAGAGCTCATTACCAAACTACATCGTTTGACTGACTACCTTCTTGACTGGGTAAGTGAATATAGATGTATTACACATGTTCTAATTTGGACGATGCTACGCATCAACCGACTATGTGACAATTGTTCGTTACGTTAGATACATAATACTTTTCAGTTTTGTGACATCCTTACATAAAATAAGTCCTTTATCCGTTTATTTTAATATTGACTTCATGAGATTAAAAGTAATAATTCTACTGCAACACGAATGTTTTTTGATAGCTAACGATTGACGTAAAGTCCTCGGATGACTAACACCGTCTGTTTATTAGACCATAAGAGAGAAACATTTTTACCTCAGTTCGTGTCACTAAGCTGCTAAATCAGAGAGACCGACTGGTCATTATGTTAGTCGGAATAATAGAGCAATATAAATTAGACTAGGCACCGCTACTACGAATGAAGACTGTGGAGTAAAATGGATTGCCTAGAAGAAATATTAAAAGTTCATGTTCATGTCATGTTCGCTGTCTTCAGAAGGGCCTCGAAAACAACAGTTAACCACAGCGGTTAAGGGCACTCTGCGCCTGAAAATTAGTAATTTTATGTTTGTACCTAACACTAGCTGTTATACATTACAACAATAGCAATTTTCCGTAAGTAAAATATTTATAGGTTTCATAGTTTTCGCACATGCGCATGCCAAAGCAGCAATTTGACTGTTTTCGCTACTTACTCAAACTTAAAAATATTCAAAACGTACAAATTTAATAATTTTGAGTGAAAGTTAATGTATTAAACTACAGAATGATACCGTTATAATTTCACTTAAAATTATTAGTATTTTAAAATAATTATAGAATATAATTTGACTACCAACATTATTGCATATTTCTGAGTACCTGAATTTTTTAAAAATAATTTTTACGTGGCGTAACAAAGGTGTCATTCTGTTGCTAAGTACGTTCACTTTCACTCAAAAATATTTAATTCGTGTCGTTTGAATAGTTTTTACTTTAGGTTAGGTGCGAAAATAGTCAAATCGATACTTTGACATGTGCTTATACGAAACTATGGAAGCGAAAAATATCTTGTGTTGTAGGAAATTGCGATTATTGTAATGTGGAAGAGTTGGATTACGTTTCGTGCAGTTTCAAAATTGCGGATTTTGTGGTGCTGAGCACTCTTAAGATGGCCGCTGAACGGCAAGCAGAGCTTCAGCCGATACAATTTTATTTGAAAACTTTTCAGCGTGCCTAAGTGATGCCGTCTTATGAATGACATTCAAAAAACGTTACATGTGAAATTATCCATTTTAAGTCCTCCAGTTCATCTCTTAATTTTATTTTTATACAGCAGTAATGGGCGGAAATGGATGTATGTGAGGTAATTTTTACATATCAAAATACTGGCGCAGAACCTGTTAAAATTTTAGCCGTGTATAATACACTTTAATTTCTACTGAATATTTTATATAAGGCGTTATCAGCCAGAAGACTTTACGCAATGGAGTGGGGTGCGCGTACTACGTCACCCTTATTTCTTCCGGACTTCTAGGCCTCGAACACGCAAAATACGTTCACTCAGGCGGTGATCTTGAGCGTCGCTTATCTCCAAGTTTGACGATCAGAAATGACGAATATACCAGGGCGATAACGAAGCGCGCAGTACGGCAGTCTGAAAAGGCCTTCCTTTTTAATCTATGTCATAGAGGTCTTAGAAACAATGTTACTAGCGAGTTTGGTGTCTTTTAACTATGACATTCCATCCGTGTTCAAAGTGCGTCTTTATAATGGCACAATGGGCAAATGTGGAATAGTTAAGTATAACTAGATATTTGCAAGCACACTGAATCGCATTGGAAGTGCACGGTAGGCGGCAACCTTAACGATTACATTCTGTTATCGTTTGAAGTGTGTTTTACTTTTTGGACAAACGTGTAAAATTTTTTCCGAAAACCAATTAGTTTTCAGGAGTACATTGCAACACATGTTTTATTCCCTTGCTCTAAACTGACCTATGCATTTATTACATACGTATAACGTTTATTATACGGTAAATCATCTGTTACAGGTAGGAATGACGGTTAATAGAACGTCCAGTGTAGTATGTGTGAGTATATGTATGGAAAAGCAACACGCCTACTGCTCCTAAGAATAGCGAGTATTATTATAATCATGTTAATTACTGTTTAAGTATTGTTCATTTCTGTAGCTTCTGATACATTTTGTCGTATTCTGTACGATAATGTTGGATACCAGGGATATGCTAATATTGGGTACAACAGAACCTCTGACGCACGTGAATTTGTTTATTTTACTCTCGAAAGTTTAACTGACGAAACTCAACCTAACACTGCGAGGGCACCTTTATTTCCTCATGCAGCTGCTGGAAAACGGTTTATGTTGACGGTTAATTTTTATTTATTTTTGGTTGCTTCAAACGTTTAGTTTTCGTGTACAGGTACCGGGACATGTCTGCGCATGCGGGCTCTCTTGCTCGCTATATATACTACCACATGGACCGGTCCGTAGGCAAGGTGACAACAGAACGGCTCGAATTAAATAGCGAACCTAAAAACGTTAGCACCGTGATTTGATGCTGGGAATACACACTCGTTGTTCGTCAGATTTAAGTGTCCCCCTATGCCACGTGCTTCAAATGTGTTGTAATGTCTGGAGAAAAAATTTCTCTTTGTGAAACTATTGAATATATGCCAATTGTACCAATATAAAAAAGAAAACATTCTTCAAACATGAAACAAATGTCATTGTTAGGATACCGTCATTAAAATATAGTTTCGAAGTCTCCAGAAATAGCTAAAAACGTCATTTTCAGACCGTCCTACTTCAAAATGTACTTGCCAGACGTATGCAAAACTCAGATAGAAACATGCCCTGTATTTTGTTACCAACGTCCCAGCAATAAAATTACACTATCATAACTTAGTCTCATATTAAAAATAGATCGGCGGGATTCTTGCACGCTAGTTGAGTGCTTGGATAGTTGTGATGATGTGGCATTTGATGCGGGCTAATCAATGTTGCTATAATAGATCCGATACTTCTGAGTCACGAACGCGCAAGACCACTCCATGTAGACGGTCCTAAAAACAGGAAAATATTAATAATAAATAAATATTTCGTCTGAACTAATAACCCTTACTGTAAAGATACGTACATTTACATTACCAAGTACACTTACTTGCGAATTACATTCATACAAATGTTTGACGAATTGCTATGAAGCTAATTTACGGTAAACGTATTGTAAAGAACCAGGCGAATTGTAGTTGTGTATTTAAAACTAAACGACAGTAGTTTATTTGCAAACTACACTTATACAAATGTCATATGAGATTACTTTGAAGCAAATTTGTTGAAAAGTATTGTAAGGAGCCATGACGGTTGGAAGGCCGCGCAGTATGACACACAACTTTCGAGCTATCGAAGCGATTGTTGATGTGATTAACATTACTGAACCGTTGAAAATATCGTGCTAGTATATTATCATAGTATTTGGTCTACAGTGACAGAAAAAAATGTACCCAACGGTATTTAATAAGTAGACTTTTGTTTCTGAAAATAGCAGTTAGTGGCGCACTTCCGGCAGTGCGTGCTAGGGTATATGTTGCTTAACTTCTGCGTGTTTTATAAGAGGCAAGATTCCTTTTTTAACTGAACAGAAATTTTATAAGATTATGTTTGGCATATCTTTACTAGTTACAAATGTAAACGGTATAATTTAGATAAACATAATTTTTAAAAATTTTATAATCGTTTACAGGTAGTTTCGTGATAGGAATCTTTGGCAGCCTTGAAACTTGAACGAAAATTGCACATACGTACTTATTAAACTCAGTGCTGGAACACAAATCACGTCATTCATAGGCGTCGTAGAGATTTTTCTGCCCCTTAGAGAATTGCAATGAAAACAGCACAAAAATCTCTACTGATTGCAAAATATGTTTGTGTTTCTATTGTGAAAATGTGATGTTCTTATGCTAAAATGTATTGTAAGGTTTACGTGTAGCCTATGTATTATATTTCTATGTATTGAAAATGCATGTGAATATTATTTACAATTTCTTGATTTATTTCATTGGACTGCGGATCAAAGCACATTTTCCTTCCATATAGCCAAACAGTTTTAATCTGCTGCGTAATAACGCATGAACTATACATAATAAAGGGTTTGTAAGATGTAGAGTGATATAAAATGAAGTACTAAGTATTAAACAATGTGTTTCGGATGGTTAGGCCCTGAACAACGAGATCTCTAAAGATATTAGGGTTAAGGGAGGCGAAGAGAGAGCACAACAGCCATGCTCGAACCAGGATTCGAACCCAAGACCTCTGTAACAGTAGATCGGTGCCTAGCCGGCTGGGCTAGGGAGGTCGGTAAGTGTTTAAGAAGAATATTTTTAGTGCACCTGTCAGAAACTTGCATCATTGGAATTAATGAAACGCATCAAATATATTCGTGTTAAAATTGCTCTTGAAACTTTTTTTTAATTCCTTGATATCATTATTTAAAGTATTTACTGCGACTCATGTTTCAGTTCAAATGCAGGCAATTGTACGAATGATTCTTATTCACTGATACAGTAATGGAAATTGCAAAGGAAGAGCAGAAAGAAGAATTTTAAAATGAAATATATAATTTTAATAAAAATACATACGTGCAGTATTGCAACACTAAAATATCCTCCTTGAAACACGTTTTAACTATCCATATGACACCCTCCTACATGTATGGTGAACACTGTTGCAGTCGGTTAAAAATACGCAGTTTAAAGAGACATATAAGAATTCCACTTTTTGACGGTTGTGTAAACATGTATACATATTGACCCTTGGAAAAACTGTATTCCTCAACCACAAGAATTTTTTTACAAACACACCCAGTTGGTTCTCAAACTGTGTTCTTTATCAAAATGTAAAGTATTTTCCTGTAGAAATTTATATACGTGAGAGTTTTCATAACCGTCAAAAACTTGAATCCTTACTTGAGGCACACTATGTAAGTGTCGACAAAAATAAAATATATTTCATAGAACAGATACTCAGTACATTCGAAATATTACGTGTAATTAAAACAGAGTTCGCGAATATTTAAGCGTATCTAATGAAGGGTGAAATGTATAGGTGTATCTCAAAAAGTATTCAACAGATTGAGACTTATCTATGCCAATATCATGAAATGAACTTCGTCGAAAATTTTTCAATAATTTTAACATGGCCCCATCTCTGTAAGTCCTATAATATAAGCGGCACGCGAAAACACTGAGTATAAATTAGGTGCCTTCTTATTAGGCGTAGTATTTAAGAGGTGCCTTCATAGTTCCTTCGCTTATGGGTTTGCAACGCGCAAGACAGTCGCAAATAGGAATAATGTAGTTATATTTAACTGTTTTTACTGTGACAATGAATTTTTGTATATTAGTATTGCTCATCAAATACGGTAGTCTTGAATACCTAAATGACTTTTGCAGAATTAGTGGGCAATTAAAGCAATCAGTGTTAAAAAAAATTGTGTATTAGTTCCAAAAAAAGTTATTACATTATAAAAGGGCTGTTTGCAGTTATGTTAGAAAGTGTATACTTTTTTAATGACAGAAGATTTTTCATGGTTATCCACGAATTCTGAAGTGATGTTTTCGAAAAAAAGAAGGAATGACCTAATATAATTAAAGTAAGTTAGTAATACTTATTTTATTGCAGCTTTTTAAGTCCAATTTCTTGTTGTTCTCACGATGAAATTAGATAACAGAACAGATGAAGAAACAAGTAACCTAAGTATAACAGTATTTTTCATCGGCTATTATTATTTTTTCGTTTGTTGTATATCATGTTAACTGTACGATGCCGTGTTTATTGTACAAGTATTTATTTAGCTGCGAATAATTCAATTTAACAAAAATTAAAAGTAAAATCGCAAAATGATTTTATAGGTTATGACGTATAGCATGTGGCAAAGAATATTCTAACGAAAAATTTTATATTTAAGGTATTATTCATACAAATTTTTATCACACCTTAGCTATCATTAGATTGAAAGGCAAAGAAAATTTTTGTTTTTGATATGATTTAAATATATTTTATTTTACCTTGACTGATCTTTAAAAAATGCTTACATTAAAATAAAGGAAGAATTCTGTCAGATTTAAAGTACTAATTTACAATTGTTAGAACTTTAGTTTTACTGCATGTGTCACGTTAATATGAAAACAATTACATTAATTTATAGAATATTTTACAAACATAAATAAATATATATGTATACATATCTGACTACAAAATTCATTATATTAAATATGCCTAATATATTTCTATGCCATAAAAGGTTCGGGCATTACTTAATTTTAGTGTTTTGTAGTAGATTTTTTTTTCATAGACCATTAACAATAAACTTATTCGCCATTATATGCATATTGCGCCGACACTAACGGATCCCAAGAAAGAAAACTAATGAATTGGGTCCTTTTTACGCTGTTTTGTTACAGGTAATATTTTTTAAATCCTGAAAGGCGGAAGGTATAGTAAAATTGATACTTCGATTAGTTTAGAGCTTAATTTTTGAAATTAAAAAATGTATGTAATTTCAAACACGTCTATGATGCGGTTTTACGACATCTGACCTCTTTTAGGATTGAAAAAAAAATAATACGAGTTTAAACGGCATATACAGGAAAACATGGTCTTAACCTTGACGTGAGAGTTGAACTAAGGTTAATTCTACTAGAGTTTGGAAAGATAAATTCTCTGAAAATGTGTCACGTAAAATGTCTGTCGCATAGGTGATGGTATCGGTGAGAAGCGTTAACTGACCAATCACAGAACTTGCGTGAATTTTAAGTTACATGAAGTTGGTCGGTTTGTTTTTCACTGCAAAATAAAATTAAATGACCTATCTTTGTCAAGCCTAGCTGATTTTAATTTAACTACGGTTCCGTATATTGTTAGGTACACTTGTCAACACTGGCGGCGCGGAAGGTTTTTTTCTTCTCTATGTATAAACTCACCCATAATAAACACATTTTCTTTTTAGTCTGTAGTTAACCTTTGTAGACAAAAAGATGATACTTGCGAATGACGAATTATTTCTCGGGCGTATGCTGTTTTTTTTTCTTGGAGGGGAGGTGTGTATACGCTCGCATAGCCGCATCCACGCACAAAGTCGCCCAAGCTCTTCACGCATTAATCCGACCGTCAGGCCCAATTACCTGCGTAGACGCCCGTGCGTTCCCGGGAGAATGATAGCGCTGGTCTTAAGACGCCCGCAGTGCCTACTACGCTGCAGACCCCACCCCTCCCCTTCACCAGCCAAACCTAGGCTCGACTAACTACCGCGACTTACCCGCACGGATCTCGTCATAATTAATCGCCGCGATAATGAGCCTGAGTAGCAAGACGTGTAACCCGGTCCTACTACAGGAGATTATGGGATCTGAGTGGGGAAGGGAGGGGTGGTAGCGACTCTGGAAGCCAGGTGCCTCTTCATTTACACGCCGGCATTACTTGAGTACTAGCGATGCAGCTTTGAGGGGAGGAAAAATTACGCCGTGTAATTAATGCGCTTTGTGAGTGACGGCGATGGATTAATCGCCCTGGCGTGCGGATCTTCGCCAGAGGAAACTCTTTAGTACATTCACAGCGTACGTAGTAAAAACACTTTCTCTGTCCCAGTTAAATATTATTTAAATGTGAACAACTTGAGAGTTACTTTGACGCAAATGTAGTTGGCTTACTTCTAGAATCTCGTTAAGTCCAGATTTACCAAATTTTGTATTCTACTATGCGTTAGCTTTCTTATATGCTTAAATTTAAAAAAAAAGTTGAATACATGGTGCAGCATGACTACGAATATTATCTTTTCGCCCTCATGTAAAATTTACTGAAATGGACTTACGAAGTTTTAGAAGAAAGCCAACGATGTATTTAGCTTGCGCTAAAGGAATCTTGCCTAGCAGCAAATCAAACATGGGAAACTTAAGTTTTGCGTAACATTTTGCCCTTAAAAATTTTTCTCCTCTAAAAGTTATGTAATATACTTGTACCAAAGATAATAGCTTCTTCAACATAAAGCTTATGTTAAAAAATACCACAACTATCTTCACAAATATTTTTAAATACATTATGTTACCATTAACACAATTTTCGCTAACATTGTTGTATATTTTAAAATACAGTTTTCTTTGTGGCAACGTAATTTTTCAATGGCTGAAATTTTAAAGTATTGTTGTGGCAACGAATAATTTTTTCTAATTTAAAATATAAGTATGCTCTGAGTACGTTGGGATTAAGGTCTGTAGATGAGATTATACATGGTGTTATTAGATAAACATGCATTATTACCAGCAACTTTCTCGCCCTACATGATCTCTATTTAGTAATTTAGTTACATGTCCAATCCGTGAATAATTTGATAAGGTTTACGTTTAAAACGCAATAAGTTTCAAGTACGATTGTGCAAGTATTTTATTTTTGTGCCAAGAGCAGTTATAAATTTTACAAATATACTGATCTAATAACTATGTCTACTAGTAAAACCATCTTCACAACTTATGCCACAAGCGAGTGGTTCGTGTGTTTATATATATATATATATATATATATATTTGCCGTTTGCGAGGAATACAAACTTGTTCTCTTAAAGTAAAGAAATTTACGAAAAGCCTGTGCTTTAGCTCGTACTTACTTGCATTTGCTTTCGAGTACTGGTTAATTATTCATAATAATAATGAGACATTTTATCAGTGTGCTCACATGTTCCAAACGGTAGCAAACAGTAATGAACTTCTAGCTGTGTCACAGTCGGCAGTAACAAGTTATCAATCACTCCACAAAACGTTTCCAATTAAGGATCATCCCTACATAGCAGATACCTGAGCCAGCGGCAGACGGACGTATCTATACTTTGAGTGACAGCTGGGCGTGTTCTCGTCTGAGAAGGCACCCTCAGGGATGGAAGCCAAGGTAGACATTGACCGGAGGAGAGTATCTGTGAATGTAGACGAGAAAAAGTTACAGAAATTACGAAAACACGCTTTGCCTTTTGTCGTTTTTCCCACAAAAACAAAGGTTTATAAGTGGTTTTAATAGAAATATATATTAAAAAACGACGTATCAAGGTTACCACACTCCAAAAAAAAATTTTAATTAAAAATATTATCTTTGTACTTTTACAATTTCTTGTAAAAGTACAATGATTTTCTTTATGAAATCATTAGTTTGTAAAGTTACAAAGGTAAGTTTTGTAATACTTCAAATAAATTATTTGTTTCTATTTAACGACAGTTCCTGCACTGTGAATTTTTTTTGTCAAATATTACAAGGCACTTCTTCGCAGCTGTACAAACTTTTGTAATCGTTGAAAAATGTTCTTTGTAAAACTATTAGTCAGTAATGTTAATGGCATTTTGTTTTAAAAAAACTTAGAATGTAGTTTACCAAAATCACAGGTTCGCCGGAAATTACTTATGCAAAGATCACAACCTCGGAAAGCAATTTTCTGGAATAAAGTGACTATTTAAATTAATTGCGTGCTTTAAATGAAAAAAAAATACTGAACTGTAGACTGCATATATACAAATAAATAAAGGCTCAGAAGTATAGAAGTCGCAGTTGTCTAAGGGTAAGGTCGTGGAAGCTAAGCGCGGGGAGAGTGGTTCGTAACTTAGCACTTCCAAGTTTTTAATTTTCAATGTAATTTCATGTAAACGTCCCTTATTCAAAAGTTATTTGATAAATATGTTCAGTGTTATTTATGAAGCACAATGCGCATTTGAATGAATTTTTTTCCTTATTAAAAGTACAACTACAAGGCTATTCCTTGTAATTTTCTTACATATGCTTTGCATTTTATTACAAGGACAGCCATTGTAGTCTTACAAGGCATTTCTATGGCAACTAGGTTTCCAAAGATTTTCTTTGTAAAAGTTAAAAAATGTTTGTACAGTGCATAGTTAAATTATTTGTTTGGTTAAATAATATTTGCTTTGAATAAAAATTGCTCTATATTAAAATATTTCGCTAAAATCCAAATTTATTAAATAATCGTATTGATATTCCAGTATGAAGACTTCGACTATAGTAACGAAGATACGTGATATAGTCTTCGCTTCAAAAGAGTTTTCAAGTCGTAGGTAGAATATTCTTCGTTAGATTAGTTTAAACAAATTATCCTGAAATTGTACTAATTTATTAAGTCGGGAGGCTCCTTAACACAAGTCAAATGACCACAACATTGCATTGAAGGTATTTTTTTTAGAAATAGTGTTTGTTACATGCTTATGAAAAGGTAATACGCTAATGAAAGTCAGCTGTATAATAAGGGTGAAAAAAAGACGTTAGTCTAAAGTTCATATGTTATTAACAATTCTAGAAACAAATTGAGGGCATTCATTGCAAAATCTAAAGAACATATAAATAATGGGAATGGTTTAAGTATGACAATATTATTAAGAAATCTTACTGTTTAAAATATATGGGTGTTGCGCTAGTTTTAAAAAGATCAATAAGGTAAGTTTTTTGTATTTATCGCATTAGTAAAATAAAACACTACAAATAAATGTTATAATAATACTACTATATTACAAATTAAATTAGTGACAATAATTAATGTTAAGTATCCGATGGGATTCTGAATACATACTACGCACTCGTGACGAAAAAAAAAATATTGAACTAAACTTTTATCGTCAGCAAGATAAATGGTTTAAAACCCATGTATACTAATTTGAATCATTAATGGACATCATACACGTTTTTCCATGGTGGTTGTCTTCTTTTTTCAGATATCACAGAACTAATACTATACCTATAAATTAGTATACCGTCAAGCGGGGTTACTTTGTGCAAACTGCGGGTGACTATGTGCTTATAATGATCATTTCGTGAATTTTAGTTGATCAATTTAAATGTTATGTTTATTATAAACAATTAGAGTTACTTATTTTCACCTAAATACCTTACATATAAAATATTCCGAGTGGTACAAGGCCACCTTTGCTGTCACAGAGTCACCCGACTTGACGGTAGCGAAAATAATGCTAAAATTAAATTACCGTAAATATAACGCCCACCAAAACGTGTTTGGAGCACTAGACACAGTTGTGACGTCGCTGCACAGCCGTCCGTAGTTTGTGTGTCTCATCACGTGATTTCCACCGACATAGATGTGATTAATCCATGGCTGCTGAAACAAACAACGTTCCCGGAACGTGAAGAAGCAGAAAACAGAGTATTGTAGCACAATGTACTTAAACATTGCACTTAACGTCACAAAAAATCACGTTCTCACTGTAAAAAAATAAAGACGCCGAAAGGGCAAGACATAATTTTAATACATTTTTACGCGGGTCTACATCTTATGCCTGTAAGGGCCATTTTAGATATCATGCGTGCTTATGGTAAACATGCATTTCACTTAAATCTGACTTTGCCTTCTCACAAGTTTTGCTATAAGCCTGCGCCAAGCTAGTATTTCACGTAAATTTGACTTACATATCAAGCTTGCTCGTGTGACTTGCTGGAACACTGGTCCAATTTCGTGGTAAGTTTTCATTTGGTTTAACTTTGAAATTTTTTTTTAGCAATTTTGTTTATGAGACGTCTACAAGATTTCATTGAGCTTATTGAAGCCTTCTTAACATTTGTTTTCAAGTATATTTGCAGATTACCAAGCGCATTATAAAATGAGTTCATTTCAAAAGCTATTTTACAATAATAAACACGATATTATGTAAAAAATATAGTAAACACATTTTATTTCAATATCATTGTTTAGGAATTTTGAAATAACATGCCAGAACGGAGTTAAATCTCTCATACACGAAACGTACGCAACATATTTGCATGTTATCACTGTCATCTCGTGTTTTGCACACTGCCTAGCAGACATAAATAGAATAACAGGTTCGTTGTCCGGCTAACAAAAATTTTAGTATAAATAAGTGAAGTTACAATTCAGTGAATACACAAACTCAAAATGAAAACTTAATATGCATTTTAAATTAACAAAAATCTGTAATTATGATTTGAGTATGTAGGCTTGTGAATTCAGCTTGTTGAAAGATTGCATACTAGTCGTGATAGCTTGCATCAAGCTTATTTCTAGCCATCTTTGTTTTATTAATTTTCAATGTGAACTCACGTTAAGCTGACACACTTAGCTTGCAGCAAGATATTTCAGTGACAACCTAGTTGCACCTAGCTTGCAAGGCTACTACTAGTTGATCGCTGCAAGCTAGGTATGAGCTTTTGACTTGCCGTTTCATACTTTCTGCAAACTTGTTGACCAATTTGAGCACGATTGCTGCGAACTTATTGTATTATCAGGTATGTAAAGGAAATAAGAGTTTAACATTATTTCTTGAGTATAAATATATACACTCTTATTTAACAGCGTACATATGTATAGCAAAGTTACATGCACATTTGTATTGTTTGATTTTTTTATATTATTGACGACAATGACATAATACATAATATTTTATTTGAGTAACTGTGCATTCATGTACGTACGCAAAAGTAAGGAACATTGTAACCTTGCAAGTTGCATTTGGTAAGACACTCAATGATCAAACAATTCAAGTCGAACCAACGCACAAACGATTGCTAATTGTAAGGGTTGCCAAACGGTAAAGACAAAGCTCATGATATCATGACAAAAGGAAGAGCAAATTTGAGTTTTGGCTACATACTTTTGTTCTAAAATGTTACTTTATGGATTTAGTCGAACATCATTTGAGGTACCGTAAGCGGTGATGGCTTTGAACATGTGTGGAATTAAACTGTGACATTTTAGAAAGATAGAAGTTTTTACCACATACAACAGCTCTGAATTAAGAAATTAACTTGTAGTAATTATAAATTTAAATATCCACACATGAAATCACATTAGTATTTTCTCGCCGTTTTCACACGTCTATGTACTATACAAAAACCGTCTCTCTGATTTCTGGCAACGTATGAGTTCCTACATCATTCATTTGATTGCAATGAAACTTTCGCAAGTTGTTTGCATGCGGCTGCAGAAGTTTCCGACGAAAAAATCTATCTGGGAGGGGGGGGGGGTATATCTTAAAATTAAGTGAAAATATTGTAAATATAGTATTAACTTATATGTTTCTAAAACTGTCATTAATGACCCAAAAAATTATTTTCTATTTTTTTTTCAGAGCGTTTTTTAAGAAAAATGCCGGAAATTTGTTATTTTGAATATTGTCTGGAGTATGAATATTATTACTATAAGTGGAATTTGAAGGGACAATTTATTTTGTTTAAAATTAAAACATATGTGTACATGTTTTATATTTTGAAAAGTTTTTTTTTTTTTTTTCAAAATGCAAAATATTTGTCTGAAGAACTGTAGATAATTTTGAGCATTTAGACTGAACTTCTGCACTACTCAAAAGGGCATTGAATTGAAAAACACGCGATAAATGCTTTATCTTCGTTTTTATTTATTTTATTTATTTATTTTCCGTACATCGAATACAGCACTTACATTAATATTTTTTTTATAGAATGGAAGACATTATTCACATAAGCGAAGCTTGTGTGTTAGTGCTAGCAGACACATTATTATCTATAGCTGCGGTATTATTTTAAAGAAAACTTGTCATAGTAGGCCTATTAAATTAATTTGAAAAAAAAAATGCTGCATGAATTACAAATTTAAAAAATATATATATTTTAAAATAATATTGATATATACAAATAGATTTTGAGATTTAAAATATTCAAAATGTAAAATTAATAAATATAGTAAACTGCACTTAAAAATTAAAGACAACTCATCATTAGTTAAGTTATTTAACCATCGATCAATATTTTTTGTTTTGATTTTGATTTT
The DNA here is from genome assembly GCA_003012365.1 of Medauroidea extradentata. Lineage (NCBI taxonomy): Eukaryota > Metazoa > Arthropoda > Insecta > Phasmatodea > Phasmatidae > Medauroidea > Medauroidea extradentata. The sequence continues at coordinate 4,795 of PNEQ01126728.1, read as the reverse complement.
TTACATATTCAGCAAGGATGTGGATGATCTTTGAAAAATTGTTTTGTGAACTAGGAGAATTGGTAAGTAGTTGTTTACCTTGTGTCGAGCAGGATATATACGAGATAAATACTGTAGTGCTATCTTTTGTAGAAGAAATTAACTAATATGGTTCTAAAATGCAATTTTCTGATATTGAAATACTCACTAAAGAGTGGAAAGTTTTTTTGATGGATGGTTGAAAGTCATTTTAAACAAAGTTATTAAAATAACTTTTTGTATTAAAATTAGTGGCTTGATTTGCCGTTTTGCTCACACATCTACGTGCATATATACCGTATAGCAGAACAGATTGAAAAATGGCTGCATAAAACAGTCTTATATATTCAATTGAAAAAACAGAACTACGTTCTACAAATTTACGTATTGTTTTGCGAAATTTTTAGTTCGGTTAGAAACATGCCTGCCCTTTTTTAATTACGCTTTAACTTAACACCCAAATACTTCGTTTCCTGTACTCGTTCTATGGCGTTACATTTACAGTTTGCATTTAATTCACTACAGAACTGTATTTTGAGTTCTTGGTGATCTTTTGGTCGACCAAATTCGTTAGCAGCGATTGTTTTAGTTACACTAAGAGAATGCAAATTGTTATCTAACGTAGATTCCACCTCTTCATTAGCTGATATTCATGTATAAGATGAAAATATAATCACTGTGTCATCTTCAAAAGACATTAGTTGACCATTTATGTCTCTGTTGCACAAATAATTTGTATGAATCAAAAACAAAATTGGACCAAGAATACTTCCCTGGGGGACTCCTGTACCGCGGGTAGTGACTGGTAGAAACTAAACATTGTACACTAGTGTCCCAAGTCACCATACGTGTCCAATTCACACCTGCTTACGACATTTATGTGCATCGGGATGACGAATTTTGTGTGTTGTAACCTGTCTGTCTGTCTGTCTGTCTGTCTTCTTCAAGCCTTTCAGCTGTCTCAAATTCGCCAGGATGGTCCTGGGTCGAGGCCCACAACGTGCCGCCGTCCGTCAATACCCTCACCCTTAACTAAATTACTTTACTAGTTTCGGTATAAAGTGCCTGCCTCTGACTACAGTAACTCAATCACTTTAAATTATGCGTAAAACGACTTAAAATATATTCATGTTGTAACACTGGTGTGTCTGAAAGTACTGTATATGGCGTATGGATTTCTTTGCTTCGTTAAGTAAAATTTTACAGCTACTTATGGGCAATAACTGTCAACACTTTGTGTTATGTGACATAATGAAAGGCAAATTTTAATGTAAAAACTGTGCAATGGACGACTCAGGTATATTTTAGAAATAAAAATGTCATACAAAACAGGGGTGCAACAGGGGGAGAGAGCAAAAAGAATAATGCTCCCTTTCTGAATCCTTGAAACAGGGGCAAAGCTCAAACAACCTACCTTCCTAAATACAATAATTTTACATGTTCTTTATCTTAATAATATAATCTATAATCAAAACTCATTATGTACAAGCAAAACTCTTTTGTCCAAGATGGTGACCATTGTACCGCCTTAAAATTTTAATTGTGTTAAAATTAGTTTTATTCATATGAGATATACATTGTTTTGTTGTAATATACTATGAATATTGTTTACTGTAATGTCATTTTTTAAAGGTTTAATAGTTTATGTATTATAACGTATTAAAGCCACAATTGAGTAAAATGGTTTTATGCAGTAAAGGAAAAGCAACATACTTCAGTGAATCGCCCTCTTAAAGATGAAAATCAGAAACAGCAATTATTACGATTGCTCCTCCTCTTAAGGATTTGGATTGTTATGCCCTTGATACGAGACACATTGTAAAGCGAGGTCAGGGCAAGATAGTGCACAGAAAGTTCAAGGACGAAGGACTGTTCATAAGAAAGACCGCGTTTACAACAGACCTTTACCCTTTCTCCGCTTCCTTCCTAACAGTGATCAGGCCGCTCCGCTTACCCGCTGCGCATCATCAGAAACCCCCCCCCCTAACCGTAATCCTTCTTTCCAAATATTTCTACCTGTCTTCTTTTTTCTCCTTACCGTCCCGTTGTATCTCCGAAGTATTTCCACCGTGTTCTGATGTCAGCGCCAATAGATTGGTTAAAATTTAAAACGTACGCATCGGAAAGAATGAAGTGCTTCCTCTCCTTTTATCGTTCTCTTTCCTTGTTTTTCGACGCAGCCGTAAAAAACCGATGAGCTTTCTTCTATGATCAAAGGACCTTTCGAGATGCGCCCCAATTCGGTAAATTAATTGACACGACTTCATAGAGATCACAGGTCGACGCGAGACAGAAAAAAAAAACGCATCATAATTCATGTGACGCGCCTCGATATTACGGAATATGTTGGGCGGAATTTATTTACTTTTTTAGAGATAAACTAAATTAGTCTCTTTTACGTCTATTGCGGTCAAAATGGCAATTTTATGAACAGTAAAATAAACCATAAAATTATACACTGCTTTTTTACTTTTTTATGGTACGCCTCGAAATAAATTTTATGTTTAGTATATAATCATGCTTACGGTAATATTTATGTAATTAAAGAAACGTAGAGTCTATCAGTTACAGTGATATATAAGAAATTAGTTAAGTATAAAATTCACAAAAATTTTGAATGAAATAAAAATAATAACTGAGGGAATATACGAAGATTTATTTACTAGACTACTGTAGACATTCTCGCATGCAATTAGAATACGCTGGCTCTTTACACAAACATAATTATTTACTGAAAGCTTACAGTACCGTCTGTAATTTGCCACTTTTACAATTACAAAAAAAAATTTCTTTAATACAGAAAAAATTTAACATGTTCATATCCTGTAACTTTCCTCAGTTAGGTGTCAGATAATACGACGTGGGTAGTTAATTTTTCGAATATTATTAATCAAACTAAAATAATACAGATGCATTATGTTTACACCTAAAATTATTTAACAGTATCAGTGTACTCCACTTACATAGCAAAATAGATATACATCATATTCCGAAACATAATGTATTTTAGGAATTCCCGCTGGTAAGAAATCAAATTAAAAATGACTTATTTGTACATTTACAAATTTCAGATGAAATGATTAGCGAACAAATTGAGTGATATTAAACGATATTTTTAGGCCCTATATACCGCATTGCCGAATGCAATAACTTATAGCATAAATTTAAATAGATGAACACTGAATGATGGTGTATGTACTTGTGTTTGTATTACTTTAAATGTACGCAGATGCAAAACTACCAAAATAACTGTAAAACATTTTGGACGATATTAACCCCCACAAATAAAGTAAATTAATTCCAATTTCGCAAATTAAGGGTTCACCATAGGTATATTGCTAAATATTATTATTAAAACAATAAAACTAACACAATAATATTTTTCCAACGTTCTGCATATTACAAACCAATTGTGACCTTACTTGGTTCAGATCCCTGTAATAGTACATTTTATTTTAGTAAAACAACAAAGTGTCTGCGCATAGCAAGAATAATATTAATTTTTTAAATTTCTCCATAGAGGCAGTGTCATTTTGCTACTGTGTGTTACAAAACGATTCGTTTGAACCCAAATAGGTAATATTTTTCAAACATAAATACATAAATCAATTGGGGAAGGTATTTTATATACATATCACGGGAATATATATATCATAAACATTATATATTATAGAGTGCGATTCCTTAAACTAATGTCAGTTTGAGGGTGACAAAGAGTACATTATTAAACAAGTAAACTCACCAATTTTCAACAATTTCTTAACTTTCTAAGACGGAACTTTTTTACTATTTACGCGTAGATTCATTGGTCAATAGTAAAAACATAATAAAAACAATAATATTGGTTGAAACTCTTATTACATAATTTATGTTAACGACATAAATATCCAATTTATTTGTAAAATATATTTAGTACAGCACCAGTTAATTATTTTACAACCGTAGCTGCTCTTAAAATTATGCAAATAGTATAAAAATCATAGTATAAATTTTTCCGTATGTAATTGCAGTGAAATTATAAAATATTTTACATCTGAAAAGCAGAGCAAAGCTTTAATAAATTTAACGTAATCAATTGTTAACCTCATTAGAAGAAATTTTTTTCGTTCACACATAATTCTTTTCGTTTCACTGAATACTGTCCTCTACAATTTATGTACAAAAAGAAGATACATTTTAAGTTTCATTTACTATTCTAAAATCGTTCACCGACAAATAAAGCAATAATAGCCAGATATTTCTTTGGGTAAACATTTCTTAAAACGTAGCAATCTCTACTATCTCCACATAACAGCAAAGTTTATTCCAGTTCCACCACTTTAGAGTAGTGATTTCTTTCGGAAGAAAGTTTTAAGTTCAGGGGATTACGCCTTGTCACGAACCACAGTGAATATAATAGAACATTTTTCAGTCGATTTACCAATTTCACCGTAGTTGCAATTTCGACGAACCACCACTAAAATTTCGAAGTCTGTTATTCGAATTGCAGACTAAAATTAGCATCTAAGAATATTGCGATTGCAGGTTGAATGAAAATCGGCGAGAAGTATGTAACATAGCATTTTGTCCAATGTTACTGATGCGTATAAATTTCAATTTATTTGTCAATTAACCTAGGTATTTACTATTCTATGACCATAGTTACCACGTGCCAGGAAGAATGTAAGTTTTAATTGTCTATGTATTGAATGTATAAGGTATTGTGGTTTTGAGACTTTAATGACTTCTACAGCTTTTATATCTATGCTAGGAATATTTTGTTTTGTATCGCGGATTA
>PNEQ01126727.1:0-38540 GCA_003012365.1 Medauroidea extradentata | reverse complement strand
TCTATCAAACTCTATCTGGTTTGTTTGCCTTAACTCGTTCAACTCCGTCTTACGAGCTTCTACGTGCGTCAGTACCTCGTGTACTTGGGACTCTATTTCGTGGAACCTTACGTTCGATTCACGTACCGTTTCCTGTAATAGTACCGTGCATTTCTTTGCTATTGCTTCGGATTTCTCGAGACGTTCGTTGTTTTTCTCGAGACGTTCGTCCATATCTCTTTTCCAACCTCTTAAAAGCCCGGCTAGCTCAGTCGGTAGAGCATGAGACTCTTAATCTCAGGGTCGTGGGTTCGAGCCCCACGTTGGGCGCCATTTTTTTATATGTAATATAAATTGTAACTATTACTTATAATGGTTTATTGGACCGTGTTATTTACACAAGAAAGGCCAGTAGTTTCTTTTCTTTCTAGACTACAGTTCTAATCGGAAACAGGAAACGCCTGCAGAAGTCATATAATTACTTAAAGAAATGATAATCAAATTTGTGTTCAAATATGGTGCATTTAATATTCTTGATATTTGAAAGGAATCTGTGGTCAAGTGAAATGACTTCTACAGACAGAGTCAGGAACTAAAACTACAAAAGAAAGCTTCTAAAATTTAACTTTACAAATTGGGTATTAGTGGGGGGTATGAATACCGTGACCAGATATAAAACCTGACCTACACAATAAGACTACCATGACTCGAAATCGTTTTCAAAATTTCAAAACTGGGTCAGTTTCTGATTCTTAGGACGTAGATTTTCCTTGGACAGAGTTTGTTGCTCCGGCATAGCTTTGAACTGGGGTCGCATAGTTGGTTACTGAGAATTAAATAGCCCAGTTTTCTTATACTCTGATTTAGGAAATATCTACATCTCACGTCTCTAATTCGTTCCGAGATAAACTGCAAACGTCGTTCTATTGTTTCGGGATTTCAAATGTTTCTTATGACGGCGAAATTGAAGTTGGTCTCACCAAAAAATCGCCCATCCTTGACATCGTATCCTTGTAGTCATGAAGGAATCGGACATCTAGTGATGGGTGGAGTACTGGGACCTTCTCTGCAGACCTCGTTCTAGAGGCGAATTCCGGAAACCCTCGAAACGTGACGAGGCGATGAACACTTTTCCGCTCAACCGCTCGGTTAGGGCATCAGGTTGGACAGTTCCTCAGGACTCGGATCTTCTTCCAGCACCTCAAACGGAGACGTCTTCTTCATGCGGACGACCTGAACTTGTGACCCACGGTACTTATACTTCAGACGTTGTGAAAGTCTCGCAACAGGATAAATTTTCCAAAACAACGTGGTACTGAAGTGCAGAACCAGTTTTCACTGCAGAATGACGTTTCAGTCCTCGTCTATACAGCTGGTTACCTTCCCGTCAATGGTCTACGTCCGTCATATTTAGTGGCCGAAAACGTTCTTCTCCCTTTTTTTACGAAAAAAATATTCTATCACAAAACTCCTTCTTCTGTTTGTTACGTGGTTGTTGATTCTTGCGCTGAATTACTTCTTTCTACTATGTATAGCACGGTCGCCTCAACGCCCAGATCAGGCAAACATCTGGTCATTAAATAAAAATAAAATTTAAATCGTCAAAAGACTGTATAAATCACTCACCTGACCATGATAAGTTTACACTCAACTCATAGACAAAGTTCAAAACGTGTTCTGGCTCGGGGATAGTATTTGCATAGACAAAGTAAAAATAGACGATCCCAGCGCCGTCAAAGACTAATAAATTACATTTATACATATCTGTAATATGAAGCCATGTAATATGAGGCCATGAAGACACACAAAAAGGTTCCGGTAGACTAACTTAACTATTGAAAACTAAAAGATTAAGTCACTAAAGATGAGGACCCTCAGGGAGATGGAACAGAGCTCTGTGCGCACAACCTACTTCCTCGCTGACGGGACGAAGGCTAACTCAATATGGCGTCGGGCGGGGACCCGGAAGACAGCGTTCCCGCCAGACATGGTGGATTTGCTCTTACATTCTAATTTAAACATAAGTGCAAAACCAAAAGTTATGAAAAATAAATTATTTTAAGAACGTTTCTGCCCATTACATAAATATAATTATCACTGCCAGTCTTTTGTAGGGCAATCTCTGAAAGCATTGTTAGAATAAAATACGTATTAAATTAAAAAATAAAATACATAATGAGAGTCTGCTTGAATTGAGAAAAAACATATATCAAAATTGCTCTTAAGGAGCATATAATTGTTAAGAGTACAAAAAGTAAATTAAAAACACTCTTGGCAGGCTTTCATAAGTGCCCTAGCCGCTATAATGAATTTAGCAACTGAAATAGAATGCAAAATGTTATCATATATATGTATGTATGTGTATATGTATACGTATAAGGACTCCTGTTCCATGACCGCAAGCAATAAATTATGAAGAAATAAACATTCAGTCAAACACTGAGATAGTGTCTTATATTCTGCTTCACTACTACTTAAAGCAACAACAGTCTTTTTTTTAGAACACCAATAATTGATGGTTTTGTGGTATAGGAATATGTGTGTGTGGAAATGTTGGTTACATGTCAGACGAGAAATTTGTGGGCGTGAATACTTTCTTTATCTATATCTGTTGATGATGTAATGGAGATAACTTGTAAAAGGACTGAAAGTAAATAAAATGAAGCAAAGTGAATCTCTATGTAATTTCTACAGGCGATACATGGTGCAGTCTGTATCTGAACAACAATAAATGCCGAAGCTATTTTCATTTCAGCTTTTTTTATGGTACGAGTGCAAGAGAAGCGATGACTTTTAATATTTCAGAGAAGCTTAAACTGTACTGTAATATCGCTACGAATTGGGAATGTTTTAAGTAGCCGTTGGAGATTTATTTAATAGCATCTTGACTTTCTAAGAAAGATGGTGATGGGAACATCGCTATTCTATTGAATTTTATTGGAGACGATGCAGTAAAATTGTATAATACATTTCAGTTCGTTAAAGTAAGACGTAAGTTTGCAAACATGCTTTAAGTTTGAAGACTACTGAGAAATTAAGAAAAATATTCTGCATTAACGATATTTGTTTTATGCCAGGAAACAGGGCTCCAGTGAAACGTTTGAAAATTTTCTAACAGCTGTTAAAAGTATCATCAACGACTGCGCATTCCAAGCGGAATATGAAACTTTAGGGATAAGTTGGTACTTGACTTTAATGATAGAGACACTCAATGACGGCTGATTGTTGAAAGAGACGAGACATTAGCAAAAGCTATTGAAAAGTTAAGGCTGGCTTACTACAGAAGTGCAAGGTCCCAGTAGAGCTGATGTGGATATGGTCGACAAGGCTAGGTTGATAAATGAACAAGATTCGCCAAATTCACCACGTGGAATGGAGAGCTGCCAAGGCGACAAGTGTTTCTGGTGTCGGAGGATGCATGCCCACAACATGGAATTGTGTCTGGCTCATGGGAAAACATGTTCGTTTTGCAAGAGACGAAATCACTTTGCAGTTGTTTGCTGAATGAAAAAAAAATAATAGCACAAATAGGGTTGGGAATTAGTAAATAATACTAGCGAGAACATCACTGACTATTACTGCGACCAAGTAAAGTCATGTGTGTGTGGTGTTAAAAGCTGGCATCACGAATTACTATTAGAAAGTCGCACAAAGTGTGACTTTAAACTTAACACAGGCTAAGATGTGAATCTAATTCCATTAAGTATTTAACTAAACTGCAATGCAAAATCCATTAGATACAACTTTCGCACACAAATGTTACTTTGCAACCTTACAATGGGCCATACTTACATTAAAGTGTTTGGCTCTGTACGGTTGGAGATTTGATTAAAATCTAAAGAAATATACGCAGAATTAATCGTGCAAATGGGTTTAAGCTTATTATGGGCATTGACACATATAAATACAACTTACCCTGATTGAAAAGAAACAGGTTGATACTGTAAATTACAGTGTCGTTGACCAGCAAGAAGCTGGTAAGTGTAAGGTTGTTTACCGTAACTTTGACGCGAGCGGGGGTTGCGGTGAGGTGTTAGACGAGGAAATATCTGTGGTAAACTAAATGAGAACTGTCTTGCACGGCTGTGGCGTGCGGAGGACAGGTTGCCCGGTAGCGCCAGCTCGTCAGGGAGGGCGAGCACTCGGAGAGTGTGGGTCGTGTGGCCAACGACCACGGCGTTAGCTGATTTTACTCCCTCCTGCTCGGATCTCAAATATCCAGGGGACTCTTTAGGCGTTCCCATGCCTCGATGCACACACAACAAGATACTCGCCAGGGCACCTGCATGCCCACATAAGACAAAACACTAGGAAATTTGGTGGGTTTTCAGAATCCCCTAACTTTATGGCAGTGAAGCGGCAAGCCAATAAATAACACACAGGTGGTTATTATTGACATATCACAGTGTATCCATACAACACAATCACTATGGCGGTGGCTGTAGCGGGCTCGTACCTATGCTCCTCCGGTAGGCGAAGCTGCACGGCAAAAAACAGCCACGTGGGCTAGAAGTAAAATTTAATTGATGTTAAGCCTCTGGGTGTCGCGAGTGGCAGGGGTGAAGGAGGTAACTCCGGGCACGTAAAAGAAATTAAGTGAAAATATTCCAGAGATAATAAAGTTAGACTATTGATACGCTATGAGTTGTTGAACAAAGACCTGATGATGCCCGGAGAGACACAGAGCCGACCTACTTCTTACACAGCTAACCGCCAACTGTCGAGCCAGTGATGGTGTACTTGCCTCGTCCAGCGAGTTCCGGTCATGCGCTCGTCAATACATAAAAACTCTTCAAAAAGACACGATAAAAAGTTTAAAAATTTTAAATGAGAATTCTTGAAGATTTAAGTTCCAAATTGTACTAGGTGAATGTTTATATAATTATTTTCCAAAATGTAACTTTCATGTATCCAGATATTTATGTTATGTTAAGTTGAAGAAATATGCATTTTGGTTTCTGAATTTTTGGAAAGGAACAAAGAACACTTAAAACACTTACCTTACCTTACTGGCTGCTTGGGTGAGTCCAAGTTGCCAGTGTGGCGCAGGGGTGTTTCAGCTAAGTTATAAGTTAAACACGACTTATTCTAATTAAGAACTGTTTAAGTAAAAACAAGGTTACCCCTGGCCTTTAAACTCATTCAACAAATGTGGGTGCGACCCATGTTACCGCACTTTGCCTGTAAGTGGCAGCATAGCACTCGCCACGTAAACAGCTGTTTACAGGCGTTAGCACGCACAGGGCACTTTCCGTACATTTTCTGGGGGTTCTTTAATACCGAAGCACATTTTGGCATTACCAAGCATCACGGGAGTCGTGTCTGGGCGCCGCTACCTCTTGGCGCCGCGAGACCGAGTGTGTTTCCTTATGCGGTTGCGGTACTGCCCGCCTCGGCTGTTCCAGTTGGTAGGCGCTGTGCGAATGGCTGGCTTCAGCAGAGGGGATGCGGAACGATCCGCATCACATGTATTTGTGCAATTTGTGCACCCTTGACCTGTGACATGTACAATATGGAGGACATGTTTATGTAAGTACAGCCAATGTGTATGCTTGCTTGTATTTGTTTACTGTTTTATGAGACACACCGATTGATTTCTGATGAAAATGGGTTTAGGTTCTGCACAGGTTCTGCATTTAGCGATAATACGACGAATGCCTTCAAGAGAGTATGATAGATTTTTGCGGCAGGCTACCCGTCGGTGACTCGTCTGAGTGTGACTTTCAAGGATTGGTATATGCCATGTATTTCATGTCGTGAAGTTGTGGCGCATGTTTAGATTTAATTTATCACATTGTAAATAATTGAAGTATTTTAAAATTTTATAATTTATATGAGTGAGCGAGAGTGAGTGAGAGAGAGAGATTTTTGGTCAGCGCTTAACATCGAGGTCTTAAGTGCTGGTGAGAGGTGAAATGAGGTGAGTATGAAGCAGCATCGGAATGAAGGAACGGGTGAAATGGGAGATCCCTGACCAGCGGTATCGTTCGGCACGATTCCCACATTTAATATCCGGGGAAAACCCCGCAGGGAATCAAACCAGGATCGTCTCGTTAGGAGGCGTATGGTCTGACCATTCGGCCACCGCGGCCTCCATAATTTATTTGAAATTGGCCCTTCAGAATATATTTTTACGAAAAATACTAAGAGGAAAGTATTCAAATTAATGATTCTGCCTTGTGCTAATTGAGAAGCTGTATACTATTAATGCCATGAGCTATATGAAATTTTATTTTAAATTATTTTCCTGTAGAGTTGCAAAATAAGTATAAAATAATTTAGTAACAGAACAGGACAAAAAAATCGTTGGTAAACGTCGTTCCACTGTAGGCAACAAAATCAGTAATATAAGTAGCTCAAGTCAATAAGTTAAGTTTGAATACAATGCTACATAAAACACGTGTTATGTGGCGATCGTTACAAAAGCGTGCGTGAAACTCTAACTGTCCTATAAAATATCTTATGAATACCGTTACAGCTACCCGTTTTGCTGTCAGGACATTTAGCTTCAAGTGGCAACTCTACCTGGCAACATGCTCTGTTTAACTATTTTCCTGTTTTCCATTCACCAATGCCGAATTTACAGGTTGCGTACATCCTTATTTGGTATGTGTTTTTTCCTATGTAAGCAAAATTTGGTGCAGGTTCTAAATTTTCGTTAAAAAACTGGTTATCTTCAAACACGCTCAGCGTAGTTCAAGCGCCAAAGAGTCAGTCGCGATAATTTTGAAACTCAAACAATGTCACATAATATATAATAAGCTTATTTAAATATATCGCCTGTGTGTTCATTTATCATTCAAACGTAAGCAGAAGACAGTATCAACGAAATCGTTCAATGACCGTAAATTTAAGAAACTTTTTTAACAGTTTCATAAGTCACTTATATTAAATTTATCTTTCCAGAGCTTAACTTACAATTTTTTGGATGTTTCTGTATAGATACGCAGCTCCAGGTTTCCAGCAAGTTACTGATATTTTCCATGTAAATTTTCGCACCTATTTAACAACGAACTGGAGGGTCATCTAAGGAACTATCGACGGCCGGGGATCCGGTTTCCAGTCGGATGAACTAATGTTCCAGCTGAAGGAGAAACTTGAAACAGTCGAAGAAGAAGACCAGATATTTGTCACCAAGTATGTAAGAAAATGTTCTTACTCCTTGTTTCATTCATCTTAATTAATGTCCCATATGTATAGCTAACCATTTTAGGATGTTAGAATCTAATTTCACGATCTGGTACATTTTGATTTTATACCTACTTTTGTGTTTAATTTACTTTGACTTATGCAGGATATTAGGAAAATTGATGCCCAAACTCGAAAAACAGTTATTTTTTTCAGTTGTAATACAGGAGCCATGCACACTTGTGCCCTGAAAAGTATGTTTAAGTAAATAAATTGTGGCCTGGAGAACACTGATTTTAGGTATTGCATTAAAGACATGTGGTACACTTTATTGTGATCATTTCTGGAATCACTGCTTGATTAATATTATCAGAGAGTTTTTATATTTCCACTGTTCGTAACTAAGTTAACTACTCATAGTTACTTAAAACTATGTAATTATTACTAAGGCTATATGACAGGCAAATCTAATAGTTGTGTGGAAAACACTTGTGGACTACGCTCTTAGAATCGCAGGTACAGTTGTCTGTCTACTAATGCTATTAAATTGACTGCTTTATAATTGAATCGCCCAGTGGAGGAAGGTACTAAGTCCATTTTATGGCATTTTCATATTTTCACGTACTCGTATTAAACTCACAAATGCGCACACTACTGTGTTGAAACAAACGATGCCCGAATGCTGGGTGTAGGATAAACATAAGGTAACATCATCACGCATTGTGAAGAAAAGAAGTAAGTCCCACACTTACTTCTTTTCTCATCTAATCTATGGACTTAATTCCTTCCTCCGCTGTTTGGTGGCAGATAGAAACAAATCAGAAAGTTGTATATTTTTTTAGCCGTTAGGTGGCAGCAGGTGCCTTGTAAAACAGAATGAACAACGAGAATGAATTGCAGCAGTTTCCATATTGGTGTACTACTTCTCGCGATTCTGAAATCGAGGTGTTGCGTTTAGACAAAGGCGTTGTTGTTGGATAGATAAGAATTACAATAATATGAATGATAACTTGGTAGGTTTAAGAAGGTGGTTCACAGATTTCCAGAAAGAGGACATTCCTTCCTTCCATGTGATCGGGTATTTGGAGTACTGAAGAGGAAGATACCGAGTTTATACTCCAAAGGAGTATGTGGAAATAATAGCCAATGACATGTCCAATATCAGTGTGATAATGTTTGAAACTGAAAGAATAATGAACTTTGACATCTGGTGGCCTTGTCACTTCAAAAATCATGTGTTGTCTCAAGAAACCGGCAAGAGATCCGTTCCACGAAGTGAGGAACAAGGTTTCACCTTTTACCAATTTAAGGAATTTCGATATTACAGTGATAACCCAGGTGTAGTAACAGCTCTTTCGTCATGAACAGTTTTGTTTGTCACAATTTTCACGTGGCTAAGAAAAACACAAATTTCTCCATGAATTTGGATGAAGCATATCCTGCTGGAAAAGTGCCCATTACCAAGGCAAAAATGGAAGACATAAAGAAACTCCTAAGATATGTTAGAGGCGAAGATGCAGTGTCCTTTATGATGAAATAGTGTTGTGGTCTACTGTTTGTTCCAATGTTGAGACCTATCAATATGAGCCTTTGAAACGATAAATGGTGAACTGAAGTTGACAATTAACTATGACTTATGAGAAATGTGTGTAACTATCGCTAAAGTGTATTCTGAATGTGATGCTGGATCCTATGCTACTTTTAAAAAAATATTACAATATTGACACTTATGTGAAATGGTGAAATGGAATCCTGAGGATTAGTATGTTTTTCAGATATTACATCCTTTATGATAAATACAATCTACTTTGAACTAGCTGTATATGTTGTATATACACATTATTACATAATGTAAGACATAAACGAACAGGAATATAGCTTGTAAATAGCAAACGATTGGAAAGATGCTTGAATACAGCTAGCAAGCGGAGAAGGGTATTAAGTGCATTTTTTTTATTTTATTAAAGTGGTGAACTCTAGTGGCTGGAACATGAACTTGCTAATCGTAATTAAATTTACCACAATGTTAAAACATAATTTACTTTACCAGTGCCGCTAATGATTATTCAGAAAGTAGCTCAGTCCCAGGAGGTGGTAATGCCTATAGAAATGTATGAAGGATATGTGAATCCGCCTTTTTAGGTGACGATCCTTAGTTCACTAACATATTGTTATGTGATATGTTCATAATTAAATCACTATTTTAAGCAAATGAGCAGTTCATGTTGTTAGTTACATTGCGTCTTTGCATTAACATCCGAGATGTTTTCATTATTTAATAACAAAGAAAAACAAAACATCAAAAGGTCTCGGTACCATAATGTGACACCCAAAAAAGCGGCTTCGACTATGTCGCAACAAGGCATCTTCCGACTATTCTTACCTCCGTGCTCAGTCCTATGAGGACTGTTTTGTGACTCTAGTGTCCATTTCTGGCCGTGTAATGGAGAGGAAAATCGCGTTGCAATAATAAAAATTATGATGATAATAATAGGCTAATAATAATAATTAGAGCCCGGAAAAATTCGCGGGTTCACTGCCCCGTAGGCTAGCCTCCAAGATCACACGTGGACTCAAGCAGACAACACCTGTTCGTTAGCTGCTCGCTGACACAGTCAAATGGACCCGCATTTAGTTAAAACTTTGTTATTGGCTCAGCGACTTCCAGGAGATGTCAAATAAGCCCAGGGCCAATTGCGATAGTGACACGAACGTATAGTTGATGGAATTCTAGCTTGTGCCTAAAATAAAACGAGAATTTTTCAGGACTCTAATAATAATAATAATAATAAAGTCGTTTCAATTCAAGCTGGCGTGTATTCTTTAGTCGAATTGTGCAGTCACGTGCAAATATAAATTATTTGCCATAAAACGTATAAACTATTGAGTATACAAATAATTCGATAACGCTTTTTTTATTTTTTATTTTTAGAAATTCAAGATTTTGTATTTGAATGAAAAAGTATGTCAACCATGTAAAGAGTGAGATAACTATTGCTACTGTTCAGTTGCGTACTGTAGCAGTCTGTTATTTCTTCATAGGCTGAGTTCAAACGTGTACAGTTTACCGTGAACAACCTATATACCATTACCACTAAACGTAGATAGATACATGCGGAATTCGCGTTGTTATTTTGTGTCAGTCTAGACTCCACTACTCTGTATGTATCTGAGAGAGCATAATCTGTGAGTTCGATGACCACGGATCTCTATGTGATGTCAGTTACGTCTCTAAATGTTTTGCAGGAAATTGGTAACTCTATCGTGTAATCTGTTAATTACTGGTCAGTAGCGAACTATGTGGCAGGCCATGACTTTGTGGGTTAATGGAAGACGTCAAGAGATTCTATAGGAGCTTGCGGTATATTCGTCTGCCGGAAAATAACGCAATATTTGCATGTCTCTACGAGTAAATAATTGGCACTTGACACTAAACACTGCGTCATGAGCCTACTCCTTATGCAACTTGTCACACACGTGTGGTCGTACAGTTATGGTTATTCAGGCGTTGTGAGCCACGACTTTCTACTCAATAAATTTAAGATATAAGGATTCTGTTACAATCCTTTTAGAGAGACTGTATCTGGGGTTTGGTCATTCGTTGCATTTACGTATACGCGATATATATTCAGTGTTTATAAACGGTTTTTCGATAAAGCAGTTTCGTGACTCCCCTTGAAATTGCGTTGCATATTCGTAAAAACTCAACACTCTATGAAATATGTACAGCTGTTTAGAATCAGGCATATAAAATAAAGGCCGATACCTATAAAACAAATTTCGCTAACATTGGGAGCAAACAATGGTTAGTCATCTGTGGCGCCTAGTTTTTTTTTTGTACTTTTAACACTAGGCATGAGATTATATAATGTAAATGACCCGGCAAAATATTTGTTTAATATATTTGTAGAATATGTTTCCTACAGTTTTATTTATAGTTCCTTATAATGATTTACAAAAATTGGTTAATTTCAATAGACGATTTTAGCATTTAGATGTCTACGCAGTTTAAAAATTAAGGAGGAGAATTTAAAAATTTCCCCATAAAATTTGTTTGTATCGAAGAGTACAATATTTTATTGTAATTGCTTACTGCTTAGGTTAAATTCAATTATGTACACTTCTTTTCAAATCAATGAGATGGAAATCATTTGAAGTTCTACTGCTCAAGTTCTAATTTTTAAATTTCTATTGTTAAAAACGGTTTAATTTGTGTACAACGAATTCTTAACTTTAACAGGCATGCATGCGTATTTATTGACCTGCTATTGTGTAGTATTAGAGAAAAAAAGCTCGGCTGATCCAGATTTGTAAAATTAGAAAAATTTATTTTTATTTTTCTCTTCTACGGCACAAGTCATTGGTATTATTTATCTGGTTACTGTTTGTTGCTTAACTTGTTGATAATGTATACTGTAAGCTGCAAATCTATTCAAGGATTTAGATTCCTTTTCGTTTTCAGTTTCGTTGAAGTTGTCAACTTGTTTCATTTTTAACACTGATAACTTCAAATGCTTAGTTAGTTTTTTTAAATTGCTTCCAGCTACGTTTTAACTAATTTTATTTTGCTGTAATTGTGCATGTTATATT
The DNA here is from genome assembly GCA_003012365.1 of Medauroidea extradentata. NCBI lineage: Eukaryota > Metazoa > Arthropoda > Insecta > Phasmatodea > Phasmatidae > Medauroidea > Medauroidea extradentata. Next base: position 26,843 of record PNEQ01126727.1, on the reverse strand, counting down.
GTTTTCAAATTTGGTTATGTGTAGGAGAAGGCATTTTAGCCTCAAATTCGCAAAAAAAATACTTAAATAAATAAATTCTGCATGTTAAGGGCACGGTCTACCACAGTTTTCATCACCATTTTTGTATTTGTAATTTGTATCAGATATTTTTTTCTTATTTAAGACACAAAATGTGACTAAATTTGGCTCTTATGAAATTTTTGATCTCTCAGAGTTTTCGCCTATTAGCTTGTTAAAGTCATATTTTGCATGTTTCCGTTTTAACGACTACAATAAAACCAACTGGTATACGAAATTCCTTTGCTCATTGGCATTTTTGTCAACTTTCCGAGTACATTTTTAAAAGATATATATACATGATTTCTTATACGGAGTTTCTGAAAGTAATAGCGGGTGTATTTGATTGGGAATCCATCCTGTAAATTTAAGAGATGGTGACTGTAAGCCAGTTTAGTTGACAGCTTTGTGCTCCGAGACGATAAAAAAAACAATTATGAGCGAGCGAGAATCGCCCTTAGAGCTCACGAGGTCCCAAGCCTCTGTAGTGATCATTCTGTTCTAATTATACAAAATGTAGTTTTATGGCCGTTTTGTTTTATTACAGCTAATTGAAGTTGGTTTTCGTAATTTGGAGATAGTTTTCGCCAGAAACATATACAAATAAGACACAAATTCTTCTTCTTTTTGTTAAATGTGTTTATTTCTCGAAATCATTGACAAATAAAATTGTAATTTACTAATCTGAAGCACACAAATATGGCTATATCTTATGTACTTGCCATGAATGATTTTTTTAAAACATTGGTCAGATTAGAGAAAATAGAAGTCATTAGATGTTTACTTGAGGTATTCAACAGTCTAAAGAACTTCTCTTGAGATAATTAAGATTCTTATAAGAGAAAAATAGAACAAAAAATAATGAAATATATCACTTTATAGGCGGTTCTGAATAAAGTGAGCACTCAAAAAAGCCCTGCTGAATTTCTCTTTGCAGCCAATTCGTATCTTTCCGCGCGCAATGCCTCAACGACGGGAAATGTCTAACTACTCTGGACACGTCACTTAATGCTTGCGCACTTAAGATAAATTGTGCAGTTGATAAGAACCTATATATGTAGTTTGACAAAAAAGTTTATTAATTATGTAAAACATAGTTATGTCAAATTAAGTTCATTTTATTTCAGTATTGCTGTATTTAAATAGGAAAATGCACGGAACTACTTACTGCAATACACTGCCAACCATACAAGCAGTAAGGTAACTATTGTTAACGTTGAATCATATGCAGTAACGGCTAGTGACTTTTTTCAAAGGTTAAATCTTTAGTGCTCACTTTATTCCGAACGACCTATAAATGAATTTCATATCATTTTCGTGGAAACGTTAACAGCACGCGATGCGAGATTGTGTAAACACTTCTCGAGTGGATGCATTACAGTTGTTATTTAATGTGTAGCTAATACAATGACATTTAATTATTACATCATTCATTCTGGTTCAAGGCCAAGAATGTTTCAAAACAGGATGATTACAGCCTTGTAATAGTTAAACGATAACCTCAGTTCAATTTACAGCTTCTGCGTTATCTAACTCTTTTACACTTAACGACGTCTACAAAAAAGGAGTCAAAAGAAAAGAAAGAAGTTCATTTTTGTTTCATACTTTAAGCCTTCTAGTTTTTGCGAAAAGCTAGCTAATTTTATGCCACGCAAGCTAAGTTTTTCAAAGGCAAATTTTTCATCGCATTATCTTTAACCTGCTTGAGCTTTCTGAATTTATATTTTATAAATTGATATGTAGAAACGCAGTCTTTTAGCGTAACTTCCGTTTGAATTGAATTTACCAAATTTTCGACGTTACAAATAGTACCTCAGAAGCTAGTTTGTCTAGTAATATTTTTGCTCAAGAAAGTTAGTAGAACGTACGTTCTAGGATTGCTACATTTTTTTTACTAACAAAAAAAATTCCTTGAAAATTTTAATCCATCACGCTTATTAACTTTAAAATAAACTATCACTGATTATTTACTAATTTTTCGCTTTGACTATTCAGATTGATAGACGAGGTACTTGCAAGAATTAACAAACAGATAAATATAAAGTGGATAACACGTTCCTTTGCATTAGTCTGCTGGAGATCTCGAGAGCAGCTAAAGAAGACGTTAGATATTTACTGTAAATTATCATTTAGCTCTTATTATAGTATATTTTAGAAAACTTATACATGGGAGCTGCGGTTGACTCAGTGGTTAGAACGCTTGCCTCCCACCTGGACGTCCCGTATTTGTTTAAGTATGAGTGTTACTGATAGGAACCAAGCAAGTCGAAGCGCAAAGATCGATTTGTTGAATTCGTGTTTTTTAAATTTTAATTTACTGTTCATAAGATCCTATGGCTTGTGTTCGGTCATTACTGCATTCAAGTACAAGTATGGAGTATTTTATGTGTTGGTTTGTTTTATGTATGTAGAATTTAATCTATAATAGTTCACCGCCATAAAAATGTTTCAGTTACAAGTTCATTTGTTATTATCAACCATTGTTTTTTTTTTTACTATGGCGGTTAGTTTCTATTCTTTAATTAATATTAGAATTAATCTTGTGGACTGTATACTCTGATGTGTAACTCATGTTCAAATGTAATAAAATAGGTGACAAGTAATCAGTTGCTATTGTTTGACTAGTTGAGTGATTTTTGTAGCATAAATTCGCTTCTCTCAGCAAGATACCAGCAGTCTTACGGATATAATTTTACGATCTGCTAGTCGAGTGACGGTTTCTGAATCATAATCACAATTGTATTATTTCTGAGATATGCTAATGTTGGTGCGTAATAAATTAATATTGCAGTAAACTTATGAACAGAGAAAAAGTGACTGATAATATTTTGTTGTCCACTTAGTCCTTCCTGTTTTTGTAAATTAGGAAATTTTGCACACGAGCATACCAGCAATTCTTTAAAGTTTCAAATTTCATATACATAACAGCGCAGAACTGAAAATTACGTCAATTTACTCAATAGATTCTTCTATTTGTATTTTAAAGACTATTTTACTGATTAAGTTACGTGTTTGCTGTAGTAACGTTTGTTCACTTATCACTAAAGCATAGGTAATACTTCTGTTATCGTCTTCAGATCTTAGTAGAGCTAATTAAGAGCATTACCTGTGACAGATAACCGGCTTAAATTTACGCCGTGGTATTTAATAACCGTTCAGTCTAATAAATCATTCGCTGTATTAATTTTTGTTATCTTCCCAGATACCGACACATTTGTCAACCAATTAACTTTAATTTTTAAACCCGTAGCGTTTCTATGATGTATCTGAATACTTTTTGCTCTCGTTAAGAGAGCAGTGTTCACGTGGCTGAACGCTTTCTTCGCAATACGTGCTTGAAATTCTATTTCTTATTAAAACAGTTATTTTTGAGCTTTAATTTGATTTATGTGTAAGTAAAAATTTGTAACTTAAAGTGTAAAAGGTAGTTTTCTCTTTAAGATACTGAGAGACATGGCATTGTGGTAACACACTAAGCACGTATTTGGGAAAGCCCAAGTTCGATTACCAACATTATCATCATGATTTCGTTAAACCATGGTCTTCCGCAGTGACCACTACAGACGAATGAGTCCTTGCTACAGGCTATGGCCACTTCCCTAATTGTTTACCGATTTTAGTGACCTCGTTGTCAACTCAACGAGAAGATAACCTTACTAACTGCATATATATTGGCTAGCCACGGTAAAGTAAGCACATTCGATGATCATTATGATACGAATAATAAGTTTTTCTTATACTGGCCTTCAGTACGGTAAATTATGTACAATGAGTTTATTGCATACCCTGCCGTGTTTGAACAAACAAGTGGTTGACAGAAGTAAATTATCTGAGAGAATAAATAAATAAATAGGACATCAAAAGTGCTGAATTTAGCCGTGTATGAAGAAGGGTGAAGGGGTACGTTCGTCCGGTGGCCCAGACATTATCTTCTGTACAGCTGCATCAAGCACTCCAGACAGTGCGGCAATGGAGATATATAATGCTTAAATATTTTTTTTCTTTGAACTGTACCTTGAAATACGTGAAGTGATATCAAAATTACACACTATACGTTTCGAAGCGTTTCTCGCTTAGCATGTGTGTGACTTACATTTCGTAGATTAATGTGAGCTAATGTGAAACAGTTCTATGCACCGTCTTAAAAAGTAGTTGACCGCTTCATGAAATTCGATTAGTAATTGCTTGCCTTAATACTACATGTAATTTAAAGCACGCGTTTGAATATCGTGCACTGAAACACGACTAAAACAATGGATTACAAAAGTATAAGTCGTTCGGGATAAAGTGAGCACTAAATATTTAACCGTTGGAAAATATCACTAGACGTTACTACACATAATTTAACTAACAGTATTTGCTTTGCTGCTTGTTTGGTTGGCAGCGAAATCACGCAATATAACTCCTCATATTTTCCTATTTCATTAACATAATACTGAATCAAATCAACCGAAATCGAAATACTTGTATTTTATATAATGAATAGAAATCAACCGAAATCCACAAACTTTTATTTTACATAATTAATTAACTTTTTTGTCAAACTAAATAGGTTTCTACTGACTGTACAGTTTGTCTTGCACGCGCGACCATCTAGTGAGGTGTCCAGAGAGGTTAGACACTTCCATCGTTAGCCGTTACGTGCGGAAATATACGGAATTAGGATATGGTAAAAATACAGTTTATCGCAGACAAGGTTGACTTTAAAACTTTTCGCGATTTTCCAGTGTTTCTAACCTTAGGGAATACGTTGCATATTTACTCAAACTCTAATTAGACGGAGTTATGCAGAAAGGAACCAACCCATAAATTACTGAACCTAAGATATTCAAGGTCAAAATCTATTGTGTCCATATAAACCTTGTTGAAACAACTTTTTCTGGCTTTTTGTTTTTATTCAAATATAATGATTTAATACTTTTTTTTAGGATATACTTAGTACCTTCTTCTACTTGGAATGATTATCTCAAAATAAATTATTTTGTAGATTGGTTCCGTTCTGCATAACGCCATTCAATTGAAAATCAAAGAATCCTCTTTAAGGGTTGCTGCAGAGGTATCCACCCTTGACGACTCGAATATTTGTCGACGTCGCTCAGTTTAAGGCCTGCAGTCAGTGGTGAGGTGTGGTCGTGTTTCCAGGGAAGCTGACAAAATCAACCAATAAGAATACGTTACTGAAGTAGTGTTACAGAGAATTCGTTCCTCGACTCTTGAACGCTATTGGTTAGAAGCGATTTTGGTAAGTCTTTAGCCCTGGTGAGGGGTGACATAATGTAAGTATGATGCAGCGACAGACAGGGTGGGCGGGGAAAAGAGAGATCTGGCACGATTCCCCCATGCGAAAATCCGGGAACCGACCTTGCCGAGAATCGAATCCGGATCGACTTAATGTGAGATTAGTGCTCTAGCCACTACGCCAACCACAGACCCTTTACTGGCTAGAGATACACCTGCTACAACAAGTTCTATAGTTCCATAAGTAACTCAACAGTTGTATATAGTCACAGCTTAGTACCGCTTCCCTCGGAACTCACCCACGCCTCGCAGTTGCCTGCAGTATTTAAACTTTTTAGGATGCTCTTTTTTTCTTTGTTACGGAATTTCCAAGAGAATGCGCGATTCCCCAATCTTCGCGACGACGAGTTTGAAAGATCATCCCGTACAGCTGTCTAGTCCCGACACACTTCTTGTCATTTTCGCGTGGCTGAATCATCTTGTTTACTGTACTGGGAAACGAGACGCAGGAGGACGTTACCCTTTAGACTTCCCCGGTGATTAGGAAAGCAAACACACATTTGGAAAACAGGCCAGTACTGGTTGTGTATGACTGCCGCAGATGTACCAAGAGTGAACGCATTTTGCGCGCGTTCAATATCTAGAAGTGCGGAATCGGTAGAAGGCCACTAGGTGAAAGTCACTGAACTTCTGGCCGACAACTCGCCTCTATGACAGTTTCAGTAGTTACCCTATCATTTTATGACGTAATATTAAAGACAAAGTTACATTGTGCACCCCTATACCGTACAAAAGATTCTGCGCGAAGATTTTCGTATCTAAAAAAGACCACAAAAACACATTTTTTTCGCCAATTTCGGCAACATAAAAATAAACGTTAGCGATGAATGAAGGATATGAAATGTGTATACACACCTGTATGGCTGGTTCGCGATAAAGTGAGCACTTTTTAAGGCCATGCTATCTTTATACTGTTTTTGCGATAGTTATTTTCCTAAGCTCAAACGAGAACTGATATCAAATATCTGTTTGGGCAGTTTTCTTTAAAATAGTTTTTGCCATGAGAGATGTATTTTTTTAAACAAGAAATTATACTGTTTCATATAAAAACGCAACCGACAATAATTTCGTTTATTACATACTTAACTAAAACCATATTATTTAACGCATTGCAAAAACCAGTCAACACGGGCAAGACGATTTTAAATAAAACTGCCACACAGAAGTTTGATATCTGTTCTCGTTCAGGTGTGAAAAAAATTACATCACAAAAAAGGAGTAATATTTTAAAAATATTATTTATTATGACCTCAGACGTTTATTTTAGAGAACGGCACAATTTAAACACTTTGACTGTTACACGGGATACTGTTTTTCATATTAAATAAAAATTAAGACTTAAATTCAAAATAAAAAAACCGACTCACAGGATACTAAATTTTAAATCGATCAGACCAGTAGAATTGCTCACATTCAAACACAAAAAAATAAATAAATAAAAACTAGAAAAGAGCTGATGATCTTTAAACGGCTGAACAGATTTCCTTTAATCATAGATAAGAACACTCTCGATCAAGTCACCTTTAAATAAAAATAAAAATCGGTTTATTCGTTTAGGAGCTACGATGCCACAGACAGACACACATATATGCAACACAGACACGTCAAACTTATAACACCTCTTTTTTGCGTCGGGAGTTAAAAATAGCAGGAAACAACAAATTAAGTGAAAAAAAGAAAGTAAGTAGGGTTTCAAATGTGCTCAGTTTATCCCGAACCACATATAACGTTCTTTGAATGATACATACAACACGCTGAGCAGTTTTCAAATAAACTTGAAACGACCGAATATTCGCACACCGTTCGGCGGCCTGTGCAGACTTACCACCTTAAGGGGGCCGCCTACTACGTGTTTAAACTGTGTTGCAGTGTGTTCTTATACAGGCTTTTCTTAAGAAACTATTTCACATGCACCCATTGTGCCAACGCACGAAAAAAAAAATCACATCAAACAAGGTCGGAAGGTCATTTTTATGACACCATGCTTATTACAAACACTGTTTCTAAGCCCTCCAACATGCACTCTAAAAATAGTTTGTAAATCTGTCACACGTGCGTATAGGAGCGCTGAGAATGTAGGTTTGGTAGCATTATTTCCCAGAGCGAGCGAGAGATTTTGATCAGCGCTTAACAACGAGGTCTTTAACGCAGGTGAGGGGTGACATGGGGTGAGTATGGAGCAGCGCCGGAATGATTGAGCGGGGGAAACAGGAGACCCCCGAGAAAACCCGCCGACCAACGGCATCGTCCGACACGATTCCCACATTCGAAAATCCGGAACCGACCCTGCCGGGAATCAAACCCGGATCGCCTTGGTGGGAGGCGAGAGGTCTGACCTCTATGCCACCGTGGCCCCGTATTATTTCCCAGACATCCGTGGTAGCACTCCTAAACGTTTTTATAAAACAGTCAATTTTGTACTAAAGTTACCAGGCTTGTATTGTAACAGTTGTAAAAGTTTGCATATTTATGAGGCGTAAGTATGGTAATTTTACCATACTGCGTTTAGGTTAGTTACTTCCTAAATATTTTAGGAAGTTTTTTTACAGTATGGCTAAAAACGGCTTTCTCAGACAGCCATCCTTTACAATGTAATCACTGGATGTAAATGAATCTCAGTTAGAGACGTGCACTGAACTTCGCTACAGACATTTCAACAATAAAATCACATGGTCACCCCTAAAAGTCCCATGGTAAAATGGATCGGAGGGAAGCTTGCAAGCTATTTCAGCGCTTGGCTCGTCGAGGCGATGCGGCATTTGGTGCGCGCTTCAAGGTCGACCTTACAGCTCCGTCGCTTTTTGAACCTCCAACGCGCGGGTAGGCAGCGCCCATAACGTGTCGCTAAAATCGATGAGTAAGGACGGTGACATCACAAGAACAATAGACGGTTTGCAAGGATTCAGCGCAACGTGTCCTTGACCGACATTGCTCTTTCGTTACATGTGTGTCACAGTTTGGTGTCGTGTGCGCCACTAATGCGTTTGTGTATCGTTTGCAAACACCCTTTGCTGCACAACCGTCGTCTAGTCATATGAGCTACATGGCGTTGTTCTGTTTTCGAAACTATTCTGGCACAATAGTTCTTGCGATGCCACAAGCGATAAGCCATGAGTATTTCTGTCTTACATCAAACTATTTCATCAGATGTAGCGATCATGGGTGGCGTAGGGGTGATGACACTCTTGACTCGCTTTCAGAATGTCCAACAGGTTTGATTTTCGCGGTTCGGCTATCCTCATCTTGTTTTGCTTTTATTTCCCGGTGGCGTTCTAGGCGAATGCTGGGAGTGTTCATTTTATAGGACATGGCCATTTCCTTCCCTCTCCTCCCTGCTTATCGAAGGATGCAGTCACACTATATGCATAACTACTGTTCTTCACAAAAACCTGTTCAGCTTTATGGAACGGTTTCACGAGCCCAGAACAAGTTCAGCATCTTCTCGTAGTTTCGAGCGAATTATCTTCTCTGCTGCTCTCCTATTGTCTACTTCGTGCGTGACATTTTGCACTCTTTAAATTACATAAACTGTTAGGTTTTAAGTGTTTATATGAGGAGCAAACATTCAAAACTAGACATGTCAAAAAAAAAAAATGAGTAAAACGCCCTTTCTAAATAAATAAGATGTGTTACATACGAGTATGAACTCAGACTCCATAAAAACACATGTCTTATTGAAATGGATATGTTTATTCTCAGTTATTGCTATAAAATATAATGTTTATTCATTTTTTTCTACAGCTAAATAAGGTGGACATGTCTGGTATTGAAAGTTTGCTCCTCATATTCGCTTGGCTCGCACAACAGCGTGATAATTAAAAAGCCAAAAATGTTGAGTGTGGATGTGATACTATTGAAGTATGCTACAGGTTAAGTTTCAAGTTGGTTGATTCATTGATTATATTTGGTTTAGGCGTGCTGTAACCTCGCAATCGTGCTGAGCTTTCAACGTGATTCAGATATGGCTGCCGAATGTGTTCAGCTAAACATGTTTAAGATCTCTAGTGTGGCTGTGGTCCAAGTCACTGGTTGTCGATGAGACGTAAACGAACCCGCCTGCCTGCAAATATTTAGCCAGCTAAAAAAGCTGGGCGCGCGCGGGCATTAAGTTAGTGGACGGTAGCTTTCTCTTTTCGTTTGAGGCTCGGAAACGGGGAAGGTGATAAGTCCAACACAACACGTCCGTCAAACACCTCATCGCCTCTAGGCGCGAAGGACAAAACTAGCGCGCAGTGTTCTCGTAGAAACAGTTTTTAAATGAGGCTTCAGGCGATGACCCTGTTGTTTTATTTGTGAAAAGTTTGTGGTAATGTCCAATGCAGATTTCTGTGGCTTAGTTTTACGATTACAGTCGATATTTTCTCAGCTACAGCAACGTGAAAAAGTCATTTTTTAGCACTTTTGAGGACCTTGCGAATCACGTTTTTAAGAAGCTGACGGCATTTTTTAATCATGTGGACACAGTTTGAAGTGTGTCTTCTTTTCGCAGATAAACGCATTAGGAACCTTTTTGATAGTTACACAAGAAAAATACTTTCCGTACTAGGCTACAACACGTCACACGCGTTCGGTCCACTAACTCTAAAGGCCGCGATATAACGTTTACAATGTTTTCGTGATAATTGAGGACATAACATTAAAAAGGGGCTAAGTACCAATTTAGACAAAAATGAGTTAGGTACATAGAAGGGTGCAAAAACATTAGGTCGAAGAAATGCCTAAAGTGCTATCTTCTTGTGAGATTCATGCGCGCCGTATATGAGCACACTTAGACGGTTGGAGTAACATCAACGTACTCTACACTGAAAAATATATATTGATGTTCATGAGTGTTTTGTATTAATTACTGTTCGATTGCTCCTATTTACTGCTACCCTATTGTAAAAGAAATATGTGAACGTATTTGGATAATTCCTTGCTCATTTGTTTGTCGCAATATACTGTTCCCGTCATTATCTCGAAACTTACCTTTTGGCACTTAGCCCCTTATGAATGTTAAGTCCTCAATTATTGGTTTTAACCTTAAATGAGAGCAGATATCATAAAACCTGTTTATAAGTATTGTTTGAAAACGTTTCTACCGTGATAGATAATTTTTTCAAAGACAGCAAATTATACGATTTTGACTAATAAGTGTCAACTAACGAAATTTTCAAATTTTCAAATTTCGTTAGTTACGCGAACAGCGAATATCATAGTACTTACTGTCTTGAGAAAATTAGCGAACACGTTGAAAACCATTTTGAACAAAGCTGCCAAACGGATTTTGACATACGCTCACGCTTAGGTTTAAAAAGTAACTATCGCGAGAATAATATAAACAAGGAAGCAAGGCATTAATGCTTACTCTTGCTCATATATAACTAACCTTATCGTCTCTACGCGCATGTTGCTCAGTTGATGTGCAGCCTACCCGTCGACAACTCACCTGCACGTGACTTCAAGCGGTGACAATATGTTTTATGACACGCTAATACAGATAACAGTACGACGCGGGCCAGAGCCCAACTCTGAAGTTTCATGATTTAGCAGTTAACACTGACTCTGAAAATATTCGTTCGAGCCATTTTCAGATCCAAAAATAACCCTTACAGAGGATATTATAACTCCAATTTGAGTGAGTAAAGAGCTTTTGATCAATACTTAGCAGGAAATTATTTTAGTTTACTTTTCAAACACATTTATGAACATTTTATCATTAAATATTATGTTAAAGAAATACATAAAAAGGTTATTGTAATGTTCTAATTTACATCAAGACTTTTATGAACTAAAATGAAGGTCAATTTTTTTTCTTCGAAATGTGGCACCTTGTTTACTTTTAATCTAGGTTTAATGTTTCGCTACTTACACTTGATTTTTATCGTACAATTTAAATCATTAATACTTGAAAAACTCACAGTAAATGTATTCTAATTTCTACAATTCGCACTGGAAGCTATCATAGTGGTTATATTGTCAAATTTTTTAATTAGTATGACAAAATATAAAAAATAAAAATTTTCTTATCTACCTTAAATAATTTTATAACTGTTGCTACATTTTTCATCTTTCTGGCCTTTATACTTGGTAAACAGTCATAGAATTATAAAATACACTGAAAATGTTTTTAAAAAATTTTCTTACGCTCGGCCGTTAAATAAAAAAATTTCGGTACATCACAAATGTGTTGCTGGTAAAAAAAGTACGTTTAAAAATATATTATGCACAAATATAAATAAAAAAAATTATTTCTTCTTCACGTTACATAAATTTAATTTTATGGAACATCGAATTCGTTTTAGATATCACCAATCACATACTTCTTTAGCATAGTAATCAAGTATATTTATTTGATTGTTTAATTTTGTATTGTACACAGGCTAGATGAAAAATAGTAAATGGGCTCCAGTTATCCCATATACCCATGGGTGACGCGCAAATATAAAAAATTTAGTTACGAGTTTTTTTAAAGAATAACGGCGACATATTCGTACTTGGAGTCGTCCTTAGACGGTGAAGCAATAGCTTCAGAAGACCAGTAATCTTGAAACACTACAAGGTATAGCTAACTAGAGTGATATTTGTTGGCTTCTTCTCCTTTATGCTCACTCTCGAAACACTCCTAGAATCTAGTGCATCTCTCATTAGCATGCTTAACTTATTGTCTTACGTCTTACGTCGACCGGCAATATGGTAGACTGCCATATTAGAAGTCACGGCAGCCAAAACCGTTCTTCACGGAAGCTACCGTAACACTGGACAGTCCGGAGACATACATTATAAGCACTAAAGTTTACAGCCGCCATAGAAGACAGTAGGCTATGCTCCAGATCAAAACAACGCTTGGACAAAATGTTTCAAGTTCCGAAACTTTTTTTATTAAATTAAATTAGTGGTTTTCAAAATAATTATGTAGGTATATGTATAGGTATGTGATCTTATATTTACAGTTGTAGCCACACTGTGTAGCGGACGGTACAATTACGTTTTAAAATAATGGGAACAAAAGACTGACATTACAGCAAAGCATATACAATCTGTTACTGTCACCTAAGAAATCATTACCGCGTAAAATGCGTACTGTTTTGGTAAAAGCCAGTAGTTTCATTTTTATATTTACTGTTGGAAACTTGTATATTACATGTAATGTGTTCAGCGTTAATTAATGTCTCTCTGAAGCACGTGACCAAAAAAACATCTATTCTGTTCACTGTTAAGGGGCTCTAAAATTAATGTATAACAAATTGCGTCTAAACTGCCGATATCGAATATTTGAAATTGGATACTAATAAGTATATTTAGTGATTGTGTAAGCATGCAAACAGTTTAAGTTTTGCAAACGTTATCTCAAGTGTTGTTGGAATAGAACTATTTAAATTAAAGGACAATATTAAAATATTTAAGAAGTTTAGGAGAAGGTCAATTCCTCGCATGCCGGAAGTGCATGCGGCGGATAAAATAAGACATTATGCTTATTCTAGCGTGAGCAACAAGCGGATTTTCGCGGTTGAATTGGTAACTAATTAATCGAATTTGGTGGTTTGGCGCTTGTTGCTTAATCTGTTGGCTACCCTAGACCGGAGAAATGTAACAAGGATTGGTAACCAATAGTTAGTTTTTATGTTGTGTTTCTTGTGTACATTTATATGCAACACGAGTTGCAATCTGTCTTTTGAACGCAATATCCTAAAGAAATTTTTTACTTTCGTAAAAAAATCGTTTGTTCGAAAACAAATGTTGGTATATTTGTAGAGACGTACAAGTTAACTCGTTACTTTAAGATTTTTTATAATCTTTGATCAAGAATAATTTTGCAGTATCAACACAGTGGTACTGATTTGTTGGAAAATTTTTTTCTGCAAAAAGAGATTTCAATATCACTACCAAAACAACAGCACATGCCAATTTTGAAATTCTCACCCTACTACATTAAAATATATTAATAGACAGTTCACGATTATGTGAGCACTATTTAAATATTTCTACCAGCAAATTTGCATTAATTTTTACAATTTTTAATATGAAAACGTTTATGTAACTAAAAACCAGAGTAAATGTTTCACACATCTCAAATCTTTGCAATTAGGAGCTGCGGTGACCGTAATGGTCAGACCATTCTCCTCCCACTAAGGCGATCCGTGCTCGATTCCCGGCGGGGTTGATCCCCGGATTTTCGCACTTGGGAAGCGAGCCGGCAGATGATGTTGGTCGGTGGGTTTTCTAGGGGATCTCTCGTTTCCCCCATTCTTTCATTGCAGCGCTGCTCTATATTCACCTCATGTCACCCCTCACCAGCCCTGAAGACCTCGAAGTTAAGCACTGACCAAAATCTCTCTCACTCACTCTCACTTTGGTCCCAATTAAATAGAGATTTCGGTTAGTTACTCTAAGTGCTGCGGAGTGCTTAGTCAAAGTGGACAGCCTATAGTTATATTAATTTTCGCGTTCGCCTGTGAACGCTAACAGTCTTGTTGCAAAGACTAGTGGCCTGCCGCGAATGTACGCCAGATGTGTACTTGTAGGGAGTACAGTTCATCTGACGGATCATAAACCCTGGGTTTGTCAACTCTCCGCCGATAAGAAGTAATCTCTCTCCCTAGAAGCACACACTCGCCTGCGCCGCCGGGCACAGTGTCACTAGCACAGTGGCCGGAGCCTGGTATCGCTGCAGTCAGTTAGCGAGCGTGCGCGTGTCAACATTGCCTGACGAGCTTCGGCACAAGATACAAGCCGTTGATTCACAAACTCTGGCTCGCCTGTCATCTTTCAACTGTGCACGGTATGTATACAGTAGCCTACTTTACTATCCTATGTGGAGGATACCCGAGGTGCAGTTGTGGATCCAGCTCAAAGTATGAGGAAAAGGACGGAGGTGGCATTCCGAAAAAAATAGCTATGTCCACTCCACAAGGCGAAGAAGGAGAGGAGGGGGGGGGGGCATCGGGAGGTCTTCCCCAGGAAAATTTTAGTCGTTAAGGTGCAAAATATATATATTTTTTAAAGCATTTTCTAGACAAAAATTTGATTATACCACTTTGAATATTCGTAATATTTTACAGATAAACTGTACATGAAAGGCCAAAAAGCTGGGATGGGCCCCACCCCCTCCCGTCTTGTCGAGATGCCAAGGTACCACAGACTTGCTTCTGAGCGCTCGTAGGCATCTGCTTGCGCTGAAGAACGACGTGGAATTATGCCCTACAATAGAGAACTACGGGAATCAAACCCGTATCGCCTTGGTGGGAGGCGAGTGGTCTGACCACTTGTCTAAAGGAAATGTATTTAGATGATAATTACAGGGGGGTACACGGTTTAGTGGAATATTGTAGACTTACGCCATTGTAGTGCTAAGGTTGTCCCAGAATACCAAGAGTGAGGCAATATAAACAATAAGGTAACTCAGGGAAGATGCCAGTCATACAAGTTTTTTTATGTTTAGTTGATTATTATTTAAACTGGTTTTAAAAATACTTGTAGTTTATTACTAACACAAATGTCCAACGAAAATTGTACCCTATCGTAATATTTTCACAGTAAATTCAAACATTATGACTTTAAAATTCCTTAGGTGTTGCATTTTACCTCGAGTTACCTTATAGAAAAAAAGTCGATTTTGGTTGCAGTTAACCCTTTCATAAACGAAAATAAAACATGAAAAATCTCAAAAGAAATAATGTCTAAGTACAAAAAAAAAGTATCATTTGTGTTTAACATTGCCTTTGTTTCAGTTACTGTGTGTGATTCCTTAATAGTGATGTCCTAAGTTTTCTCTCTTTTCTTTGTTTTTCACGCTTGGTTATTTGCTTTGAACAATTATTTTTCGTTTTTGTTTTGTGCCGTGATGGGATTTTTTTGTGTTTTATTTTTATTTACAGAAGTGATGACTGCAGCTTACATCGGCTAGTTTTTTTTTCCTTTATTGTTTTTCTTGTCACGTTTCTTTTTTGCTTCTTGGCACTGCAATATTGTCGAGTCTAGTGGCTTGCGAAAGATGCGTTACTATTCGGTGACGAACTATGCCTTACACTCAATGGAGAGTTTTTTATATCCAACTAAGCTTTCATAATACATGGCATTGACGTGCTTGCAAGTGAACATTTATTGCTGTGACAGACGTCGTGTTGCTGGGTAATGCGTTCCACAAGTCTGATGTTTACACAGACGATTCTTGATTCTATAAACAGCCATCACAAAGAACCGCTCCTTTGGAATATGTCCACTGCAGACGATCTCCTGTACATTTCAGAGTGTAATATGTGATTTAATTTGCTTTGTGGTGTTCGTACTACATTTATTTTAACATAAAATAAAATATTTCTTTATATTTAGTAACGAGTCTCTGCACAGAGCCGAAAAATTACATTTCAATTATTTAAGTTTAATTTAATAATTCGTAATTTAAATGTCTATAATTTTGGGCAATATTATACCCACAATATTCACTTACGGACAAATTAAAAACTTATTTTCGATTTAACCATACAAAATGAACACACTCCGTTCTTACTTACAACGCGTGTATACAGGATGCCAAGAAACAAACTCAAATAAACACACCACGTAAATCCTGAGCTAATTTGGAGACCAAACGTTGTACGATGCCATTTTACATGCACACTGTTGCAACACAGCACTGCAGTTAGTCCACTCTTGAACTCTACAGGTATCTTACTACTACGGTTCTGACCGGCATATTATGGGTGCAGATTAAAATTCCCGAGCAGTCCAAACATGATTCTACATTTACTTCATGTAACATACATAAACTAATATAGGGACGTGGAGCGCAAAAGAGGACTTTCTCCGTGCAGTGTTGCCTGTAACTTTTCCGTCTCCAATTTAGCCCAGGATCCGCGTGGTGTGTTTATGCGTTTGTTTTTAGACATGCTGTATATGTGTATGTAATGTGTGCATATGTTTATACACATGTGTTTGTGCGTGGTGCGTTTGTGTATGTGCCAAAAATCGACATCCTTTCACGAGAGTAGGGATGTAGGTAATGTTTTAGATTTTGTTGACAGCGAGGCCATTAAATACTGAACCTAAGGCTCGGATATTGAGGAATTGTGAAGGAATCAACTGTGGCCTGTGTTAAATAACAATTTTAATATTCGCCTGGAAGACGGGAGCAACTTAGGGAGGGGATGAGAGGAAAATGTTTCCACTATGGTTCAGAAGCTTGAATAATTTTTCAAGCGCTATTTTTGCGATAAGTAAATGTTTACTCTATGAGTGTAAAGAAATACCACAAATATCGTCTGACCTTGTGAGGAAAACACGCTTCCCATTTCATACGGTGTAAATTAACAGCACTTGGCAGCAGAAGTCTCATACGTGACTCATAAATAGTGTCAGTTGCTAAAACGTTTAAGATACCTACCAAGTTTTTCGCTTATAACCTGCTTGTGTAACCACACCATTCATTCAAAATTCAGGGGATTGTAGCTAATATGGTTATATTAAATGCCATTAAAATGTGAACATGATATCACTCTAATGCTAATAAAAATAAAACATGGTAAATGTAACAAATTACATTACGTATCTGCGGTAAGACTCGTGTTTAGCACCCATGCATCTTGAGTCCAAATCTCCGTCAGATATGTGTTTATTACGTTTGTGTGTTATGTACGGATGCATTAAGTTTATTTCATTACACTAATGAAGTATATTAATATGGTATTTCAGATTATTTTCCTTCTATTGTGTGTAAGGGAATTGTACTGTCGGAATTGTTATTTAAAGTGTTGTTGCAGGAAATAGCTCCAGTGCCAGATGACGTGAGTTCGATTCCGGTATACGATTTGTTTTTGAATGAGAAATGTAGTAACCTTGTTAAGGCTTTATAATAATATGTGTTCTACACCGGTTCCATTATATTTGGGAGTTCTCTGTGTTCGTCATTGTTTTCCGCAGGTATGAGAGTGAAAGGACAAATACAACACCCAGTCCTGCATCCGGCGAAGCAGTATTAAATTTCGCCTGCCCGGTCGAGAATCTAACCCGAAACCCTTGGCTCACCGGTTAAGAGTCCTAACCGCTGAGTCAAGTATTACATCTTTAGGGATAGTGTCACCTCTACATATTCTTCGTAATACATTATTCACAAATATAGAACACACGTAATCACGTTTAGAAACAAGTATATATGAAGATAACCCACCCGTAGGTTTCTGGTGCCCTACACTGTAATACAACTTCGTACTATCAACAGACACGTCCTTTGAATTCTGTAGCCGAAGTATATTTGCAACAGAGCGTGTGGCGTATTTTATCCATATAATATATTTGTATTTTAAATGTTCAAAATAAATATATACCTAAGTATTTCCAATATCACAATTTTTCTGTACCTATATGTTTTGCTCTATACAATATTTACGCGTTTCATCACGCAAACATGTTGAAAATTTTACCTCGCTTTATAGGCTGCATAATGAACAAAATACAAATTATTTAACGAGCCGAAATTTAAACTAGCAGTAATCAGTGGCGGATATAGAAACACATTTGGAGGGGGGGGGGATTTATGGAATTTTATGGATTGTAAAAATTACCAGCCATCTCAAAAGTGTGGTTGTCATACATACAATTAGGACATAAGTGTACTTGTATTAACATAAAAAAACTCAAATTTCCTTTGGGCGGCTGGACATATTTTGGCTACATAATGTTGAGCCTTTGGCTCTTATGACGTATAGGCTCTACTAAGTATTTGTTTTCATATACATTGTCTATGCTTATTTACTGGCATATATATGACTCACGTAAACTATAAAAAAACAATTTAAACGACTCACGAATACGAATTGGTCTTGTTTCACCATGGCATTAGACCTTCTTTTACACGTTAAGTAGTTTTTAAACAAATGCTTCGTTGAAGCTCAAATTCGTACTAGCATCAAAGAATGAAACCTTATTGCTGCCACACAAGTTACGATATCAGTCAGAATGCCATTCGTAATGTGGCATCAGGCTTCGGCATGACTGGACTGCAGAACAGGTTCGATAATATAATCTGTGCTACTTTTGTCCCTGGTTTCGCACAAACTTTCTGATTTCAGCCAGTTACATTAAGGTTTCAAGACTGGAGGCGGCTATATGTGCCGGTTAGTGGATGACTGACACCAGTAAAAACTTCAGAACTGATCGTGTAAGTTTACGCTCGTCTACCGTAAAATACATTATTATTTCTCTAACGTATAGTCACATCAACCATGACATGTATCTGCTTAGTTTTTGAACGGCTGTTTTATACTTAAAACAGCTCATTTACTTAGCGAATAATGTTCTGAGTAATTTAAATACATGAACATTGTTCGTGAGAAACTGATCCCGTTTGTTACTTGCGTATCGAATAACGGCGTGGGATATTAGTGGTTTAATTAAATATATGATAAAATATTTCCGTGCGTGCTACATTTTAGGGATAAGTAACTATTAACTGAGTATTATGTAACATGCTCCAACTGTTAGCTTAAAATATTAAAATATAATTTCGTGTGCATACCATAAAATTAAAATATAAGTTATTTCGTAATTTTAACGTGTTTTTTTTTGCTAAAAACTCGCTCTTCAAAGACTTACAAACAGAACAAATAAGCAGCACTACTTATTTATTCTGTGGTATTGCTGTGTACAAACGTAAATTTAAATTACTGCATTATTCGTAAGTTAATCCATCACACAAAAGCGTCGTAAGTGAATTAATAATTTATTACACATAGAAATCTTGCAAGCATTACACGTTACAAGTCAATACTACGCAGAATAATACCAGACAGTTTCTGCAACTTTACTAGAATACTCTAAAGTTGACGTTTCTTCGAGCCATAAGATAACAGAACACTAATTTTAATTTAATTCAAATTTACGGGGCCAACACAAGATGAAACGATAACTCTATTTTCTCACGAGGAACGTGTTTTTGTTGCCGTAACCGAAAATAACTGACAAAACAAATACAGCAGTACACCAAACATATAGTAAATTAGGAAGAAACTAGTCGGAGTCCTAATCAAGAAAACATCTCAGCATCGTATGGAGGCATAAAGAAAAAACCTGCAAAACCGAATGTACTGTCCACGCTTCAGCTCCGAGTCGCTGGAGTGTATGCATTTTTGTCCTATACTCACGTACGGTAAAGTATGACAGTGGCAAATACGTCCTACATTACGACGTTACTATAAGACTAGTATGTGCGCCGACATGCTCTCGGCCTCGTATTATGTACACGTAGGCTATCAATGCGGACGAAAAACGCATACCCACCAGGGACTCTGAGTCTGGTAACTTTAGTACACACTAGACTGTTTTATAAAAAGGTTTATGACATCTGTCATGTATGTCTGGGAAACAATTTTACCATATCTACTTTCTTAGCGCTCCTATACGCACGTGTGATTTTTTTAGAGTAGTGTATTAGACGAATAATTTATTAGGGCTAGGAAAAATTCGCGAGTCCAATGACCTGCATGCTAGAATCCAATGTCCTATGCATACTCAAGCCCCGTCTATTCGTTCATTGTCTGCTGTCTGAATGAGTAGCATGTAATAGACAAATGGCAGGGCTTAGGTATACACAGGATAATGGATTCTAAGATGTTGGTCGTTGAACTCGCGAAATATTCCTAATCCTGCTGATTTGTTTCAGTAGAGCCATTTGTCATTGGTCCGTCAACCCTGCTTCCTGTATTCCGATGTAAAGGTGGTCGTCCGTGTGAACGTATTTTTCGCTTTTGAGGCCTAGACGTGTGGGAGCAGTAAGGACGAGATAGCAGGCATATCATGCCTCACTCTAGCCTCTACGCGCAAGTCAATGAAGTGGTGTGCAGTCAACTCGCCAACAACGCGCCTGTATGACACTTTCTGCGGTGACCCTATCATCTTCTGGCTAGAGATGATGGTTAGAGCCCACGATTTTTGGTGAAAAGAATTCTACAACAATTTGTTTCAATGCCTCATGTGGACATATGCAGCTCTGCTTCGTGGTAAGCGATTGGCTGTTGTAAATTCTCAGCGTCTCGGGGTTTTACCCGCAAATCACAGACGTGTGGTGTCGCAGTAACCTTATCCCTGCTGGGACTAGTCAAATGAGCCACGCCTACATTCCGCCAATACTCAAGAAGCAGAGCTGCATTTGTGCACACAAGGTATTGAAACAAACTGTTGCAGAATTCTTTTCACCAAAAATCGTGGGCTCTAATGATGGTATATCGCAGAAATGTTTTGTGCCAACATGACCTTGAAATCACTGTAGTTTCTTGCCGCAACGTAGCTGTCTGCCGACTAGTAACAGGTATCAAGTGTTAAAATATCAGGATTCTTGTTGGCTCAGTCAAATAGAGTAATAGCTCCCCGTACATGTGAAAGCCAGTTATCTTTTGGTAAACTGAACGTGAGTTGAAGTATATCAAACACGCGATAAACCACCATCTCTATTTATGGAATATAATTAAAGATAAAGGTTGTACTGTACACACTTATACCTTTTAAAATATTCTGTGCGAAGATATACGTACCTAAATGAAACCGCAAAAACATTCATTTTTGACATTTTCGGGTGCTATAAAACACGCTTTAAAGAATAGTAATGAACTTGCAATGTGTATACACCCTTGTAATGTCATTTAAATGCTATTCCTAAACCACTAGGGGTCCCTGTTTTTTTTTGCGAAAAGAATTTTGCCCTAGTTTGTTTCAGTGCCCTAAGTGCACATCTATAATTCTGCTTCAATGTTATTGGCAACGTGTCTATATGAAGAGCCCTATCTCATTTGACCGAGCCAAATACAATGACATTCCTGCAACACCACCTGTCTATGATTTGCAGGTAGAATCCCAAAGCTCGTAAGAGTTAAAATAACCATTCACTGACCACGAAGCAGAACTGCAGATGTGCACGTAAGGCACTGATACAAAGTGGGGCGAAATTCTTTTCGCAAAAAACAAGGGTCCGTAGACATCACTCACGAGCGACGAACAGTTTTAGAATAATCTGCCAAGTACTGAAGCTCTGTACACAGCTCGGCGTTTATGCGGACGGCCACATTAACCTGAATAACTTCAGTTGGAAACTGGGATAATTCCTCACGGCAGTGCCTCGAGCGTTTCCAACCATGTTCCTGATTGCTTAAACCTCTGAACAACTAGTTACGTCTCTAATGACTACTCACGTGCAAAATTCCCGTTATTTTCTTTTTGCCAGCAGAGTAGACTCCAAATAGCTGTAGTCTCGTTCGACTTTACTATTTGGTTGAAAGTGTGTCGTGGCCTACCGCGAAGACTGCTTCTACCGAATAATTTCCGCAGTTCATACCTGTAAAATTGTCACACACTTAGAGTAAATACAGGGTATAGGCAGGGTTAAGAAAAATTCGCGAGTTCAACGATCTGCATGCTAGAATCCAATGTCCTATGCATACACGAGCCCCGTCTATTCGTTCATTGTCTGCTGTCTGAATGAGTAGCAGGTAATGGACAAACAGTAGGGCCTCGGTATACACAGGATAATGGATTCTAGCATGTTGGTCGTTGAACTCGCGAAATATTCCTAGTCCTAAGTATAGGGAGTATCCTCTTTACAGCTTCATACGAAATTGTGTGTTCAGCGTGTCACGTGACTTTAGTGAAATACGCGCGGTGGAGTTGAAATTACATCGAGAGCCAAGGTAATAATAACTACTTAATAATCACAACTATGTTGGATTATTTCAGTATAATATGAGTAAGTATATTATCACAAAGTACAATTGCATCTAAATTTCGGAACACAGGTGTTTTAAGTTAAAAGTAAATATTGGCTATATACTTACTATAAGGTTTTTAACAGAAATCTTGGAGACACCACATGAATACACAGGTATTCTGGAAGGTACATCATGAGATTCAAACAACACAACTACATATTTACGCCGAGAAAACATAAATAAACTACACCAAATTTTCGAAACCATTTTGGACACACATTCGTAACGTCTGTAATCCTTCTACTATATGTTACCTCTATGTTCACACACGCAACTGACATTGGCTCGTGCACAATGTAATCACGTGTAATATTCAAGTATGTTCAGGGCAGTGCAGTCTAGTCTGCCGCCAAATAATGAAACGAATTTTGCATGTCCGTACAAATTGAACTTGTCGACGTTAATTCCTGTTAACTCTATGCTTCAATTATTTAAATTTATCTACTTTGTTATGCTGAAAGGATCATCATTGTTTGCCATACAAGATTTTTTAAAAGAAAATATTTGGAAAACTGAGTTCTATTAGCAAGTTCTTTCGACGTTAGTAAGTTTGAATGCATTTGAGATTATTAAATTAATATATCTGTCGCTCTACTACTACTGTGAAGGAAACGTGATCAGGGTTTAATACTCAAGAACCTTTATTTCACGAAAATTTCGACGAACAATCAATGAACTTTTAAAACAATTAAACAGCTTACGGCTTTTGGATAATGTTAAAATTTAGTATTTTAGTTCGGAGACGCATAACTTAAAACTTGATAGTGAATAAAGCGCGTACAGACGGTGTAAAGTAAGCTTATATAGCAATGCCAGATATCATTTGTTATATTTACATGCTCCACATAATTATTGGGAGGAAATTACAAGTTATATAAATTCAAGACTACATGGGTGTAAGCTGTACAAAACACTCGCATAGACTGAATATTGGAACGTGGCTGGAGTGGAATCCACAAACTTCAGATTGTACCGTAAGTGGGAGAGACTTTGGATTTAGACACGTGGGGTGGCTTTGGGACATTATAAAAAAAATATTTCTTTTTGCGTGAATGTTTGCCCTGAATAAAAAAATTTACTTGCGATAAAATTTGAACAGTAAATATCCAGATAATATTTTATAAATATTTACCCACAACTGACCGTTATGAAAAACTAAAATAGTATGAAAGTGTCACAAAGTCATCCCGTGGGTCCAAAGTCACTCCCACTCACGGTGTGTCAGATACTCAATAAATAAACAAATCTGCTGTTTCACCTGTCTTGCTCGTTCAGATTTTAAAAATGAAATGAAGTTCTTACAAAATTCTTGACCGCATCTTCTCTCTCATTCTTTTGACCGCAGATGGAGCGTTTCAGTAAAATAGTTATGAATAAATAAATAGGCCTAAAGGAAACGCAGAGCAGTGCACGAAAAAAAGTCAATAACTGTCCGTGACTTTGTCATCTCGATCAATAACCCAAAGATAAATAGGAAGATAATGAAGCGTCACTTGAGATAAAATAAAAAAAAATTATTTGAACAGCATGACGGCCATGTGAGTGGTAGATGACTGTAGGGTGCTGGGTGTACGGATAAAGAACAATACTTACGAGACCTACCTGTAGGCTAGCCTCCAAGAACATATGTGTATCCAAGCAGACATTATCTGCTCACTAGCTGCTCGATGACGCAGTGATATTGGCCTGCATTTAGTTGCTTATGTACTATTGGCTAAGACACTTCCAGCAAGTGCCAAATAAGTCTCGGGCCAATTGCGAAAGTGGCACGAACTTACAGTTGCTGGAATTCTAGCTTGGGACCAAAAGAAAACGCGAATTTTTCAGGTCTCTAGCTATACGTTTCAGAATCTAATGAGTTAGTGAACAGATCTAGACTAGCACTCATATGTTGAAATTTTCCCTGGATTTCCGTGAGCCAAGTGGAAATCCTAAGTTTGTGACGACTGTAATTCGTCCCAAATAAAATGTTAGTTATAGGTAGGGTCCGGTAGTTTTCGCGAAAAATTTTTGCAGCACTTTGTTACAGTGCCTTACGTGCGCACCTGCATCTCTGCTTTGTGGTCAGTGATTGGATGCTGTAAAACCCAGCGCGTGGAGGTTAAACCCACAAGTCACATACGTGTTGTGTCACAGTTATCCATGTACTGATCGACACAGTCAAATGAATAACGACTCTACACAAAAACACTCTGCCAATTATCATGAAGTTGAGCTGCAGGTGTACATGTAAGACACCGCGTCAAAGTGGGACAAAAATCTTTTCGCGGGCCCTAGTTACAGACAATGATATGCACTGCGAAGTCGAATGATCTCTATTAACTAGAGGATTAAAAATGTTAATCGAGCACAAATAACAGTGTACACGCACGTGCCTTGAACTAAGAAATATTGTGCAAAATATGAAAAAAAAAAAAAAAAAAAACAAATAGGCTGAAGCGCACTATGTACGAATACACACATAAATAGGCACATTAAAATAAATGAAACTGTTTTATCTGTTCCTCTTTATTTTCTCTCATTTATATAATTCGTGAAAAAAATACGCAAAATGTAAAGGTTTGATTATATTTAAACTATCTGAGGAAGGAGCTAACGGCTGTGTCTACTTACTGTAGCTTGCAGCTTAATTTGGAATTAGTGTTAAAAAAAAGTCCTTTTATGTAGTCCAATATTGTAAAAATACCTTTCAAACACACAAAATTATCTAGTTAAATTTATTAAGACATATTGGCATAGCCAGAATTAAATTTAAAATATATAATATAAGTAGACGAAGTTGCTCATATGGCAGTATTTATTTTAGAAATAACACCGTATAATTCATTTTGTGTGACAGTTATCATTAAAATAATCCACTGAAAAAAATAACTTCAGAAATACTCTCAATTTAATCACCATGTTTATAAACTTGACAGGCAGAGCCGGCAGCAACCTCTACATGTTAGGGTATGTGTGCAATAAAATGTACAAGTGGTCCCAGGTTAATAAACTGTTGTGCATTATAATACCAAACAAACCGGTCCAGCGGCGGTTGGTTGGTAAAATCTGGTGGACTGTTCGCTTGGTGGCGTGACATAAGTCGTGTCGTTCAGGGAAGTCGGTAACGGATTAAGTATCCGGTATAACCTGTTTTATGAAATGACTGTCAAACGGCTTTGACATCTCACTTACATTTTTTTTTCAAGGCTGGCCTACAATTTCTCGTAATAACTCAGCTTTTAAAACGTTTTTGCCTACTTCAGTTATCTACAAAACAAGGTTCACATTGGCAAAATATATCATTATGTTTCTCGTGTTGATAATTATAGCAAAACATTCACTGAATTCCGTCAAATCATGTGGACTTGAGATTTTTTTAAATGTTTGTTGCAACAGGTGTTTACGATTATAATTTATTGGTTTGTGGACATACGCAATTGACCATGAGCAATGGCGTATGTCCACAAAACAATAAATTCTGTGGACTTAAATTCACAAAATCACAATTTATGTTAATTAACATAGTACTCCCAATGATCGTATACAAATATTGAATATATTCGACTTAATGTTTTTAGATGACTTGAACGGTCTGATCAGTTACGGTCGCATAGTTGTTCATCTGAAGGTCCCGACCAAACTTCTTTCACAAAGGCTGCTCATAAAATTTTCCGAATAAATTTAAGGCACATTTGTTCCATTTTCATGAAATTGCAGAAATACATAACAAGACAATATTGATACATGCATACATTTAACAATAGCGTACATATAGGTATTGTTATATGTGGAGACCCTGGAAAATCACGAAAATATTTAACATAGTCTCCAATGAACTATAGCATCTCAGTCGTGACACGTGCGAACAGTTTTTTTTTTTTTTGAAAATCACACGTGTTCTGTGTTAAAACTGTACAGTAATAATTGGATCTGTTGAATAGGGACACAGTGCTTCATATAAACATCAGCAAATATAGGGGCAAAACTTTCTGTGTTATACATAGCATGTTGGAGCCTCGCAAACAATCAACATTTCCCGCAATTTACCAGTGTTTCTAGTTATCCGCAAATAGTCATTTTTATTTTGACTTTAAGTTTTCAGTTTATCGAAAACGGTAAGGCAATACTGATTGACTCTAGCTTTGCCAACTCCAATGTACACGACTTCGCAAGAAGCCGTGAATTAAAATATATCGTAAAGTCAAATACTTAAGCTTTTAACTGTGTAACCAGTAGAGCGCTGCACATTTATCCTTCTCCACAATACCTTAAAAGTGGGTTAATTTGGTCCATTCATTACTCAACTTTATACAATGGCTAGAGACACTGATAAATCGCGGGAAAAGTTGATTGTTTGCTAGGCTCCAACATCCTATGTATAACACCGAAGGTTCTGCACATGTATTGTCTATCGTTTATATGAAACACTGTGCCCCTCTTCAACACACCCAATTATAACTGTACAGTTTTAACACAGAATGTGTGTGATTTGCCAGAAAACTGTCCACACGCGTCACGACTGAGATACTACAGTTTATTGGAGACTATGTTAAATATTTTCGTGATTTTCCAGTGTCTCTAAAGGTGCGTACACATCTGAGCTGCGCCGTGTAATGCAACGTCGCCGCGAGCGCGCGCACGAGCCCGCGCACGAACGTGCGCTGCGCAACGTTCATTCTCGCGAGCAGTGAAGCACTGTTGCACGCCTGTGTTTCCATACATGCGCAGTCTGAAGTGGTCGTGGCAGTATGTCTCTGCGAACAGCAGCAGCAGCCT